>UESW01002494.1:100866-117928 GCA_900491605.1 Calamus simplicifolius | reverse complement strand
ATCACCTGAGCCTCCTCAGTGCTCGTCTGTTCCAGAGTCTGTTCCAGCTCCTGCTTCTGATTCTACCCCTGCTCCTACTGTTGCTCCTGCTCAGTCTTCTACATTTCATCTGGTAGTTTTTCTGATATACAGTTAGATCAGCTTCGATCATTATTCAAGTCTGAGATAAGTGAGCATGAAAAAGACTGAAAGAAGAATTTAATGAAAAGTTTATGAATTTAAAAGAAGCCTTATATTCACTCAGTGATCGGGTTGCATCGATTGAGTCTACTCTCAGTTCATCTACCAGTTCCTTAAGTGAAAACTTAAAGAATATCTTTGGAGAACTTAAGGATATCTGCGGTGACTCGGAGACATACTCCCAATGCAACGCCGAGCTTCAAGATAAAATTACATCTGCTTGTACTTTTGTTGATGAAAAACTCAAAGACTATGTTAGACTTCAATGTGAAGGGATGAAGCAGATTGTTGATCACTTGAATAGAATTACTAGAAGAAATTTTTAAGTTTTCATGTAATCTCTTTTTGATGTAATCAAGTTTACTTTCAATGCAATGAGCAAGTTTACATTTTCATGTACTTTCATTTTGAAGTAATGAGAAAGTTTGATGCATTACTTTGTCTATTTCAATTGTAAGTATCCTTGAATACTTTGAATGATTATCCTCAATTGATAAGTTAAATAGAAAAAGATAAAGAATGTTATTGATATTAAACTTCCTAACCTTTTTGTTGATTACAAAAAAGGGGGAGAGTTTTTATTCAATCGTATATGCCTTGCCTTCAATTCAATCAAAGTTTAATTTTGAAAGAGGAAGCATAAGGGGAAGAGATAAATTGAATTTCATAAAGAAAATGCTTAAGTTTCTGATTTTGAAAAATTTTGAATGATTTATAAAATTAAGGTTCATAGGGGGAGCTACCTCATTGAGGGGGAGCCTTTCCATGAACACAATAGTTGATTTTGGAATCACAAATTTTTTTCAATTTATAATGCATATACTCAATGTTTTTGTCATCATCAAAAAGGGGAGATTGTTGAGAAATTATTGAAACATAATTGCCCCAACTTTATTGATTTTGATGATTTCCAAAAGCCATGAGTACCTTAAAGAAAACAATGTGTTTATTTATCAAAAACCTTGAGCTTATTCAAATTGAAAGGAATGAACTATCAATGGTTATATCAAATGAGTTTTGAATCTATTAGAAAAAGGAGTTTCAAGTTCTATGCTTAAAAGATTTCAAAAAGGAATTTTTACACATTATAATTCAATCGATGAATTCTTGAAACATGTCTTGAATCCATGCTAAACGTCATATTTAATGTATTCAAGTCAAATTTATATTTTAAATTTAATTGGGACAAGTTTTAAAGTCAATCAGAACATTTTTCTGATTTTTGTATCGGTCCCGAGCCGACTCAAGGGTTTCCGAGTCGACTCCCCAAATTGCTTGATTTTCTCGAGTCGACCCTTGGTTTTCAAGAGTCGACCCCTGACTCTTGCGAGCCGACTCCTGTCTGTGCGAGCCGACTCCGCTCAAACAACAGAACCCATGTTTTTTGAGCACTTCTCGAGTCGACTCCCCATTTTCCTCGAGTCGACTCCCAACTTTCGCGAGCCGACACTTTGTTTTCGCGAGTCGACCCTTCAATGCTTAAAATGTTTCTATTTTTGGTAATCGACTTCGAGCCGACTCCCACAAAGCTCGAGTCGACTCCGCGAAATCTGGGCGCGATTTTTAACGATGACACATCAGCCCCAACGGTAAGATTTTTGAATAACGGCTATTTTTCTTGTCTCTAACGGATATATTTTTGCAGATTCTATAAATAGAGGAGCTCTTTTCAAATCAAAACAACCCAGAGAAAATCAAAAAGAGAGAAAAGAATATCACTTGAAAAGAGGGAAAAACAGAGCATATTGGAAAAATCATTTAGCTCAAAAGAGTGATTCAAAAGGGAGTGAAATCCAAGAGGAAGTTTCGTCTGCTCCTTTCCATCAATCCACAAAAGTCAAAGAAAATCCAAGTGCGTTTCAAAGGTCAAATCGGAGGATTTTCAAAAGAGGAAAAAACTTCATCTCAACTCCAAAGTCTTCAACGGTCAAGAATCTAGCTGAGGCGTGATTCAACACTTCTAGAGGAGTTAAAGAGAAGAAGGAAGAAAGCCCAAGCATCTACCATCTGCAATATTATCAGGCTTTTCTAACCTTATATTATTTTGTACTTCATTTGTATATTTGCTCAAGGGGAGCACATTATTGTTCAAACACTTCCATTCTATTTGTTTGCTGATTCAATCAGTGGATTGAATCAGTGGAGGTTGGTATACCTCGTTACAAGCCGGAGTGCTTGTGTTGGGTTAGTTGTGAGCCCGTGAAAAACAACGTGTAGGGTTTTGTGCTGGTAAGCCCGAGTTAAAACCAGCTGGGTTCGTTGTGCACCCGGTAAAACAACAAGTTTGAGTTGTGAGCTTGAAAAACAACTCGGCTGTAATCTAGAGAGATTATAGTGTGGACCCAAGTGAATCTTGGGAGTGGACGTAGGTGTTGATTGCACCGAACCACTATAAAATTATCTTGTGTTTGCGTGCCATATTTCTCTTTCTCTATCTCTCTTTATTTGCTTGTGTATTAATTTTAGTTAGCCTCTCACTTGCACATCTTGCTAACTAATCAATTAAAGTTAAAAAGTCTTAAATTTTTAAGTACCCAATTCACCCCCCCCCCCTCTTGGGTTGCCATCTGGGCCAACACAGTCCCTATGCTATAAGGTGCTATGACAAGGCTACTACTGACCGGACTATACAGAAGGATGCAGATGATCTTGTCGAGCTGCGACGCATGCCAGAGGCACTCAAGCATTCAAAGACTCCCCTCCACCAGCCTGGTTCCTATATCCTCCACTTGGCCTTTCGCCAAGTGGGGGATGGACATCCTCGGCCCGTTCCCGCTTGCCACGGGGTAGCGAAAATTTCTATTTGTCACCGTCAACTACTTCACTAAATGGGTCGAGGTGGAGGCGGTTGCACAAATAACCGAGGCACGGGCCAGAGATTTTGTATGGAGGTCCATCATCTGTCGTTTCGGCCTCCCGCACACCATAATCATTGATAACGGCAGGCAATTCGACAACCCTAAGTTCCGCTAGTTCTGCGAAGAGCACGGAATCCGTCACCACCTCACCTCGGTCGGGCATCCGTAAGCCAATGGAGCGGCCGAAGTGACCAACAGGACCCTGCTCAATGGATCAAAGCTCGTCTTTCCAGAGCCCAAGGCAGGTGGGCGGACGAGTTGCACCACGTCCTATGGGCCTACTGCACCACCCCGAGAGTCCCCACAGGTGAAATCCCATTTCGGATGGCCTTCGGCACAGAGGCCGTTATCCCTGTGGAAATAGGCCTCCCTTCGCGCGGGTGGAAAGCTACTCAGAGAAAGCCAGTGACGAACAGCTCCGCACCAACCTCGACCTGATAGAGGAGATTATAGAGAAGGCCCGTATTAGAGTGGCTGCCTATCAACAAAGGGTGGCCCGCTACCACGCCTCCAGAGTCAAAGGGAAAGCCTTCCTGCCAGGCGATCTTGTTCTCCAGAAAGCCTCTGTTTCCAAACCGCTGGAACAAGGAAACTGGCACCAAACTGGGAACGCCCATACCAAGTAGCGGAGATCATTGGACCGGGAACCTACAAGCTGCAAGATTTAAACGGAAAGTCCATCCTCCGGACGTGGAACTCAGACAATCTCCGTAAGTATTATCAATAGGGTACGTCCTGCATAGTCACCTCATTATACCTTGTTATACCTTTCTGTCGGCGCATGTTTTCGCAATTTACAACATGAATCATCACACATTATGTTGCCAAAGATTACAAAAAAAACAGGTGCTGCTCACCAATCATCGGTACGACCGAGTTGCCTATTGCATAGGGAATCTTCGAACCTTGGCAGGGCCAAGTAAAAAATTCTCCGAACCTTGGCAGGGCCAAGTAAAAAAATCTCCGAACCTCGGCTGGGCCGAGCAATAATTCTCCGAACCTTGGCTGGGCCGAGCAACAAATTCTTCGAACCTCGGCTGGGTCGAGCAACAAATTCTCTGAACCTCGGCTGGGCCGAGCAACAAATTCTCCGAACCTCGGCCGGGCCGAGCAACAATTCTTCGAACCTTGGCCAAAGCCAAGGGCTACATTCTGCCGCTCGAAACCTCGGCCAAAGCCAGGAAGCGGCCTTAGCTATCAAGTTCCTCGGGCCAGCCGAGTGACATTCCCGCGCCCTGGTCGCGCCCGACGGCCGAACCATCGACCGAAGGAGCAAAGTCCTCGTGCCTTAGTCTCACCCCAGGATATCGTTTGAAGCAGGGTTACTTCTCGAATACCCTATAAGTAAAAACGAAGACAAAGACCTCCTGATACTCCGAAGGAAGTAAAGGGACTCCTAAAGAACCGCCTAGGTCCGCCACTGGTCCGGACAGAGACTAGTGACCCCCAAGAAAACCTGGTTCGGATTCGGGCAACTCATAAGCCCCGGCCGACCTAAACAATGTTCATAGCTTAGCTCGGATTCGGGTAGCTCACAAGCCCCGGCCAACCTAAGTATCCTTCTAAGCTATGTCCGGGTTCGAGTGGCTTGCGCGCCCTAATTAAACCCGACCGTAGTCTCCCAAGACCTAGCTCGTACTTGGGCGGCCAGAAAAACCTAACCAGCATTCGCAAATGCTCTGGAAACAACAGAATGCACAGTATGACAAATCTTTGTATTTACTGATTAAAAAGAAAAGAAGGACAACAACGGCGAAAAGAAAGAAAAAGAAATAAAAGAGCCCTCGCTAAGGCTCGCTGTCATTTCCGGAAGCCGACAAATCCTCCAGGAGCTGGGAAAACTCGGCGACTTGTCGGTGGAGTGATATTATTTCCTCCCTTTGCCGGTCCGCCACTCGGCGTAGGGCCTCGACCTCCCTTGTGGTGATGGAAACGTACTCTTCGATGACCCTCTCGAGCCGCTGGTGGCTCGCGAAGGCCGACGCCAAGGCCTGTCCATCGACCGTAATGGTGGGACGGCCCCCCTCCAGATGCAGCAAGCCATTGATCGTCGCTTTTAAATCGTCGGATGACTGCTCTCCTCCTTGAGAAGCCATGTCGAAAGACTGTTCTAAGACTGAACCAAAGGGATGGCAAAGACCAACACCCCCCGTCCGTATTTATACTTTCAAGCAAGTATTTCGATCAATCAGGCCGTAACCATCGACCGTGAGAATTCGCCACGTATCACCACTTTAGTTGGCGCCTGCAGAATCCTAAAGGTCGTGCCCCATCCCAAGCGAAATCGGTAATGCGGGCGGACTGTTGGGAACCCCCTTTTTTTTTCTGGGAACGGGGTACCTCCCGATCTGCCGGCCCCCCGCAATAAATGCTCCCAACACTTCCCCAAGCTCTTTTAAGCTGGCCTTTTTTCGGGAAGCATGAAAAGAAAGAGTTCCAGCGCCTGACGATAATTCGTCCCCTCGGGAGTGGTCGTGTCATAAATGGAGGGGTGACCATGTACCACCCGTTCCGCCTTGACGCTCCTCACCGAACCCCGTAGGGACCTGGCATTATGACTCATAGTGACGACTAAGTCACTCCTCCGAGCTCTGAATCTCCGAACCTTGGAAGGGCTAAGTAACTAATCTTCGAACCTTGGCAGGGCCAAGCAACCGTTCTCCGAACCTCGGCAGGGCCGAGCCGTAAATATCCGAACTCCAACAGGGTCGAGGCATGAATCTCCAAGCTTCGGCCAGAGTTAAGGAACATATTTTACCACCGAACAACCTCTAAACCTCCATCTAGACCCGGGAAGCTTACAAGCCCCGACTTGTTCGGATGGCGCAGGATCCTCGCCTAGAAACGAACGGGATGTCCTTATATCCCGCGGTCAGCAACAACAACTTGGCACAAGAGAAACAGAGATTGAGAAATAAGCAAAACTTTCTTTATTTCATTGCCATCAAAACCAATTACAAATGCCTGAGAGGCGTTACAAGAGCATTGAAATGCATAAAATAAAGACGAGCACAAAACACGGGCAACTGCTCCAAAGCAGATCCAGGCAACTGTGATGCTCTGACGTCCGAACCGACAAATTAGACAACCACGAACAGTCAGCTCGAGCCGATAATGGGCGGGCGACATGGACCAACAGTTGCGACCAGCTTCGCTAAATAATGATATCTCGGCGACCCAACCGGGATATCAGAGTGATTAGAAAGGGTGGACGGGATATTACCCCAAACCACCCAACCGAGAGGTCCCCGACGAGTAGGTAGGAAGCCCGCGGACCCCGACGCCAGAGCGCTCTCCCAAACCGAGTGTGTACCGCCCCACCTTACCTAAACTCAAAGGCAAGGTACCTGCGGGCGACACACCATCACCCCTCCCCATGTGGTGAAAGATTCCCCTGGCGGGCAAGCCCAGGAATCCAAACCAGGGGAGGAGGCGAAATTCACGCAACCCATGGGGAGCCCGCGTGCACTTTCTACCGTACGTCCCCAAGGGGGAACTACAAAGGTCACGCGGGAAGCACATATGTGCGCTCTCCGTGTGATCTCACACCCCTCCTGTGCACTCTCCATATGATCTCCGGGGCTTGTCCCCTAAGGGCGAACCGCTCTTCGGCAGCTCCTTCATCGCCCCAACTGTCTGGAGGTGAAGGGCTTATGAAAGGAAAGCTCAACCCTCCCACTCGCAACAGCAGAGAAATGAACATGGTGGAAACTCCAATGGGGAAGGAAACTTTGAGGATGACCTAACACGACCCCTCTTTCCCCCTTTTTATAGGCAAAAATGAACCAGGGACAGCTATCAAGGCCAGAAGCCCCGAGATTCGAAACACCTGGCCCACGCCTCCATGTGGCCTCCCAGGATGAAAGCAGCGCCCCGCCGCGGCCAAGCCAGTCGCCTGAATCGTGACGAACGCAAAGATTTCCTTTGATCCCAAATCATGGTTGTCGAACACAGAAAATCGCCCGCCAATCCTACGGAAACTGACATATCCAGGGGATCGTCCTACGAGAAAGACATCCTCCAATGACGGGCGAATACCTGTATCACACGTTGAAACAACCCACGTGGGAAAAGACCAGCATAGTAAAGGCCTCCCGGAAGGCTCCAAGGCAGCATTTTACTGGCATCAGAGTCGTATCATCCATTTCGGCAAAACAAAATCAACTCGCCTGAGAGGAGACAGAGCACTAACAAAACAATTAAGGGGTGTGGACGCCGCGCGTTCCTCGGGAACAGACCCCCAGTCTAATTGCGCGCAAGGTCTAGGCATCGCCTAACCCCCCTTTTTTTTGTGGGGCCAGAGCTATTCCTATATGTCAAAAACCAATTGAAGTATCCGCTCCTGGCCGAGCTATTTTTTCCTTCGGTCCCAGCCGAACTACTTTATCCTTCAGCCCTGAAAAGGCTATCTCGTTCTTCAGATTTTGTCAAACCGCCATGTCATTCAGCCTTAGCCAAGTTTAATCGTCTCACACCGGGCGGCGTTGATGTTCGACCTTTTTGTCAAAATGGCCCCTACGCCTTGGCCTCTAACAGGGTATTTCACCAAAACTCAAGACAAGGAACCATTCGGGGAGGACAAACAATTGGAGAATGGCCAATAATTTATTGATCCCTGGTCGAATTACAAAACAAAAGAGAGGAAAGAAAACACATATCGCCCACAAAAGGGTCAAGACTTGGGATCAACCCCAGCATCTCTAGCGGCCGCGTCAGCAGGGGCGCTACTTGGCTCTCCCTTCTCGAAAGTGCTATGACGAGACACATCGGCGGTCGCATCAGTTCCCAGGATAGCATCTAGGTCAACATCATATATTTCTCCATATTCGTCCTCCTCGACCCCCGGTGTAAGCTTCATAATGTTCTGCATCTAAGCACGACAGGTCCAGGTCCGGGTAGCCTGGGCGACCTTGGCCCTTGCCTCATCTTCACCCAGTTGAAATGCGTCGGCATAGGCCGCCCTACATTCGTCAGTGAATTCGGTGGATTCTTGTACTCCTCCACCGCCGAGGGGCCCGCACATTTGCCTCGTTTAATTGCTTCTCCAGTTCGGAGATCCTTCGGTGCCTCGAGGCCACCTCCTCTCCGAACGCCTCCAACCGTCTCTGGAATTCCTGCCTCATCTTATGCGTCTGCAGGCGAAAAGGCCGAGTAAGGCAGATGTCGAAAGGTCAAAATGAATGAATCCGGTTATGGCCATACCTGATCCTCCACCGAGCTAACTCGCCCTCTAACACGTGAACCCTGTTGAGAGCCCTAGACCTAGCCGACTGGCTCTGGTGAAGGTTCTCTTTTAGCTCGTCCACCCGGGTCTGGGTATCCCCAATTTCCTGACGGGTAAAGTTGACCTCATCTGACAGTCGGGCAGCACGTTCATCCGACCACTTTAGCCGATCCTGTGTATCGCAAGCTCCTTACTTAGGCGAGTGAGGTGGTCCTGCTGCCGCCGGCATTTGCGCTCTTCCTCCTGAGCTTTTTACTCCAACCGGCCTTATCTTCAGCGTGGCTAGCTTTCAGCTGGTCCCACCTCTTATCAAAGTATAGCTGCATGGACTTAACCTTGTCTTCATACTCCGCCCTGGCCTGAACAAGCTCCAAATTAGCCTTCTCGGATTGCTCATGGAAGCCTTGAAGCTCGCCAATCTGAACGATGAGTTGGGAGGCTCTTTCCCTCTCAGCCGTAAGGATCCTGTTGGCCTCCTCGAGCTCCCGCTGGAGCTCACTGACCTGTGCGGCGAGTCGGGGGGCTCTCTCCCTCTCGATCGCAAGAATTCTGCGAGCCTCCCCGAGCTCCCTTTGAAAGGTCACCAGGGCTCGAGAAAGTTTCTCGGTCGACTCTGCCCTCTCCTTGAAAAGATAGGCCTCATAGCGAGCCCGGGCCCAAGCTCCGATCGCCAGATGCAAGCGCCATTTCAATGCCCTTATGATCAGGACGCTCTGCGAGAAAAACATGACGCGCATAAAGATAGCCGAGCTAACTAACCAAAGAGCCAATCTCGGTGCGGTAACTTACCCGAGACGCATAGTCTGTGGCGATCCTTGTAAGAGCAAGGTCATCAATCTCAGGGAGGAGGAAAGCCTCGTTTGGCACCCCAACACTACGGAAAGCCACCTCGACAAGGTCTTCCGGGTAACCCCCTCCAATTGAAGAACTCTCCTCTCCCTAATGCGGACCGAATCAGAGCGAAAAACCTGGCGCTTACTTCCGGGTCGCGCAAATGGAAGTCTACCCCCAGGGAACCATCCAGAACTCCCGCGACCCACGAGCTTTTTGACAGCCTGGCTTCCGCCGCCAGGGCCCTCGCTTGGGAAGCCTCGGACGTTTCGGCTCCAACAAGGAAGACCCCGCCGAAGCATCCCCCTTGCTCGCCGGCTCCCCTCCTTCTCCTCCCTCTTCTCCTTCCTCTTCTTCTTCTTCTGCTTCCATCTCCCCAGAAATTTCCCTGTCCGCGACGGCCCCTCAGGAACTTCTGCTCCCTCCGGAGCCCCCTGTTCTTCGGCAGGAGGCCCCTCGCCAGAGAACCCCCCGCGAACTTCGATCGTCGTGCTGCAGGTTCGGCCATCTCCTCATCGCCCGTCGGCTCCCCCATCGACGACCCAGGCCGATCCTCAACAGCTGCAACCTCTTCCCTACCTCGATGGAAGCGGAGGCTGCCCCCACTTCCTCCTGCGCCTCGCCGAGCCATCGGCCCCCAATGAGGGGGATCGGGCCGCCTCGCCTGCGGGGGCCCCCAGGCCAACCGGCATTTCCCCTTCGCCATCATCAGACAAAACGACGATGAGGGGGGAGGAAACCTCAGCAGCCTCCCCCGAAACCCCCTCGACTCCCGACCTTCACGCCTGGATGGATCCTCCTCCGCCGCTAAAAGGTCAGGCGCCGCCAGAACTCCGGCAACTTCGTCCTGCGGCGATGAAGAGCGTCGGCTGTCATCATCTCCCCTGGTCCCCCTGGAGCGGGAACCAGAAAGGTGAAGCCTCTTCTCGGACCGAGGCTTACTACTGGAACTAGACCTCCTACGGCGCTTTCCCAGCTCCTCCCTCATCTGGCCGGCGAGCGCCGACTTTTTAGCTGCAGGAGCAATACAACTCGCCCATTAGTTCGCATAGAAATCAGAGGTGAAGCCACGCTAAATTACCAGCTACGGGATAAAACTCACCGCGGGGATCGATGGACTTAACCCGGCTGCGAAAAGAGCATCCTCCGATAAGAGAACACTGGCTGGGAGCGCTCGACTGCTGCGCAGCATGACCAAATCCCTCTTCTCCGAATCGGTCAATTCCGGGTGTGCTTCCGATCCTTCACGTATTGCCCCCAGACTCGAGGGAAATCCAAACCAATGTTCCCCCTAACTACGAGGAACCGCGACTTCCACTCCTTTATCGACGAAGGGTTATCCGATATCATCTTGAAAGACCTCCGGGGACCGATATAAGGCCATTCTGAGGCCCTCCCGAGACCAGATTAAAACACACCCTGAACAATGGAAGGGTCGCTGTCACCCCAAGGCGCTTGCACAATGAGATGAACCGATGAGGTTGCGCCAGCTGTTGGGGGCCACCATGGTGAAACATATATTGTAGAACTTTATCACCTCCCACACCAACGGATGAAGGGGGAACCGGAGGCATGCCCTCAAGCTTTCCTCGTAGCAGAACGTTCCATCCTCTGGACCAAACGTCACTCTGTCCTCCGCCGTCGGAACCAACAAGATGACGTCCGGGGGGATCTTGTACAAGCGACGCACCCGCTCCAGATCGGCCAGGGTCACCTCCAAAACCTGGTCGTTTGGGTTCACCATGTTCTCGACCGCAAGAAAAAAAAACGAGCAGAATCGCAGCGGGAGCAAGAAGATGAAGTTCTTCGGAGGAGAACGAAAGAGGCTATGAATAAAGATAGCGCCGCCACAACTCCTTATTGCCAATCGAAACCGCCTCAGGGTGAGGATGGGGCGCCCTAACCTAGGCGTCCGGAACTGTCCCTACGGGTGCCTCGAAAGTTGGGATTTCCCACGTGGCATCTCCCCAGCCGTTACCTTCGCTCCTAAGGAATGCCGGATCCGCCTCGGAAAGGCAAGATGGCCCCACGGCATTAATTAAGGGCATCATTGCGTAGGCAATCAAATACGCATCCCCAAATGCAGGTCGCGCCACCTAGGCCTATACTCCCTACGCCCGAATCTATGCTTCGAACTAGGGAGTGGGGGGCATGTGTTGGGGGGTAAAATCGTCATCGCATTGATAGTCGTGCGAGAAGGCTAAGACCGACCCCACCCCTTCGCCCGCCATGATGCCCCCGAGCTTCCCATAGCTCGTCTTCCCCGAGCTTCCGTAACTCGGCTCCCCCGAGCTTCCCATAGCTCATCTTCTCCAGGTTCCATAGCTCGGCTCCCCCGAGCTTCCCATAGCTCGTCTTCTCCGGGCTTCCGTAGCTCGGCTCCTCCGAGCTTCCCATAGCTCGTCTTCTCTGAGCTTCCATAGCTCGGCTCCCCCGAGCTTCCATAGCTCGTCTTCCCGGGCTTCCATAGCTCGGCTCCCCGAGCTTCCTATAGCTCGTCTTCTCCGAGCTTCCGTAGCTCGGCTCCCCCGAGCTTCCCATAGCTCGTCTTCTCCGGGCTTCCGTAGCTCGGCTCCCCGAGCTTTCCATAGCTCGTCTTCCCCGGGCTTCCGTAGCTCGGCTCCCCGAGCTTCCCATAGCTCGTCTTCTCCGGGCTTCCCATAGCTCGTCTCCCCTGAGCTTCCCATAGCTCATCTTTCCCGGGCTTCCGTAGCTCGGCTCTCCCGAGCTTCCCATAGCTCGTCTCCCCTGAGCTTCCTAGCTCGGCTCCCCCGAGCTTCCCATAGCTCGTCTTCCCCGAGCTTCCATAGCTTGGCTCCCCTGAGCTTCCCACAGTCCAACACTCACCTCTGCGGAACCGGCGCGAGAGAGCCTAGGCCTATCCTAACAGCGTCCCAGGCAAGGAATCATGTTAAGGAGTGGTCTAGAACCTATCACGGCTACCTGGGGCCCACGCACCTATCAGATCTCAAGCCATCAAGGAGCTCTCCAAGCCATCGATCCCCTAACGAACAAGATCCGGATCCCAACGGCCCCACGACGGCCTGATTCGATCCGTCTCCATATCCTAATAACTTTCGAACCTTCCAGAAGGCGCTCAAGATCCAGGTGACAGCCTATAAATACAACACTCCAAGATTCTCTCAGGTATGCGCTCACTCTCACTCTCACTCTTTCACTCTCCCCAGCTGCTCGTCGGTGCTCCCTCCTAGAGCTCCCGATCGGTCGTCCCTGGAGAGACTCCCCGGAGAGATCCACCTCCCTATTTTCTGATTGATCGCCGATTTTCCTCGCTGAGTTGAGCATCGAAGGGTCTTCTGCGGAGGGCCACCCCCAACGCCTCTCGCGTGAGGACTTCTGTGCAGGTCTACCCTAGGAGATCGACTACATCTGAGTCGGAGGACGGATCCCAACGGCAACAAAATGTTAATCTAACGAGCTCAGCCATCAACAAAAATATGGGGCGATGAATCGTCAGTGCTCTAGTTTGAGCGATTTGCTTTGTAGAAGAGACCGGACCAAGCTGGGCCTCAGCACTTTAATACTCTCATCGATCAGGGCCAGGCCAACAATAGTTGGTCCATCTTCGGGCCGGTCCGGGCTGAGCTCGGCCGATGCCTTGGACAATTTATCCTTGGTCCAGTCTCAACCTGGTCCGAGCCTTAGCCGACAATATGTGGCCCAACTTCAAGCTGTGCCAGGCCTGGCTCTTGGGTCGTTCTCTTGTACTTTGTCCGATCCGACCTTAGTTCAGCCCTTGCCCACCCATACTTACATTACAGCAACATTGATTGTATAAGCTAAATTGAGCAATAAATACATGCAATATCTTCATCCTAATAAGAGCAACCTATCATTAAGAATGACAATGGAGTAGATTGGATGGATTTCTGCTCATCTCTGTCTCCATCCTTTTATTTTCCATCTTATTCTAATCTCATGCCCAGCTGGATAATAAGTTTAGCCCAATCGCCGATCCTATCCAATTGTCCTATGCCTCTCCTAACAATAACGTAAGCAAAGTGTGCTTTAATTATTGGCCTCTCTCTCTCTCTCTCTCTCTCTCTCTCTCTCTCTCTCTCTAATTACTGTAGCTTATGCCTAAATTTAAGATGGGTTAAGAGTATGTTTGGGGATCCATCTTGATTTCAACCTTTTTTTTTGTTGTTGTGAACTTAACTTAGTTAAAGCTTGAGGGTCCCATTTTCGACTGAGGCAGCTCCAGGTGAGTCTCATTAGGTCAGGTCAAGATAAAGTCATTCCTATCCATCATCCTAAGCTCACACATCGGCTAATATTATTTCCTTGACCTTATTCCCGATTAATAAATGAAACATCTGTTTAAGGGAGTTAACAACACACTAAAAATTAGATATTAGCTTGATGGACGGTAATGACGCCAAGTCACCTCCTTCGAACGTCGGAAAAAATGGACGTCTCGCTCCTGGGAATCCTGCAAGAAAGTTCCCGGGGACCGGTGGCACCGGTGGGGACCCTCCGACGATCAAGTTAGTGGCTTGGGTTCAGACAAGAACCGCTCTAGCGAAGAGGAGCTGAGGCGGTTAGGGTTTTGCTGGGAGGAAGAAAGCTCAGAAAAACCAGAGTTCAGATCCCACTTACCGTGCTAGCTCCCGTCCTTATATTGGCTTGAATACCTTATCCCACAATCTGAGGAGATTGCCCTCGTACTATAGCCGTACCGCCGGAGACATTCCCGTACCCTTTGTGGATATGATATTTTACGTGTCCAGCGGCCGCGAAGGCATGCGGTGCGCGCCGCCAGCTGATGGGACCAAGCACAGTTGCAAGCATAGCGTGTCGTACGCCGCAGTAAGGTATGGCCATGTACAGGGACATGCAACGCGCCAAACACCATTATGAGGCATGGCCCTCCGTAACGGGGCTCAATCACGGAAGTGCTGAATGGTACGCTACGGCGAGGCATGGTCATGCGAAAATCATATATAAGTGTCGTGCCACCTGATATTTGCTGTTTTCCTTGGCAGTTGAGTTACGTGTTGATCGTTGATGACCCCCCCCCCCCCCCCGACTGCACCCCGAGACCGGTGGGGGTCTCGGGGTTAAGAAATGATGACCTCCCCCGACCCGAGGGGGTGCCGGGGTGGAGGAATGACGGTGCACCCTGAGACCGGTGAGGGTCTCGGGGTTAAGAATGATGACCTCCCCCGACCCAAGGGGGTGCCGGGGTGGAGGAATGACGGTGCACCCCGAGACCGGTGGGGGTCTCGGGGTTAAGAAATGATGACCTCCCCCGACCCGAGGGGTGCCGGGGGAGGAATGACGGTGCACCCCGAGACCGGTGGGGGTCCTGGGGTTAAGAAATGATGACCTCCCCCGACCCCGAGGGGGTGCCGGTGGAGGAATGACGGTGCACCCCGAGACCGTGGGAGTCCCGGGTTAAGAAATGATGACCTCCCCGACCCCGAGGGGTGCCGGGGTGGAGGAATGACGGTGAACCCCGAGGCCGGTGGGGGCCCCGGGTTAAGAAATGATGGCCCCACCCCCCGACCCCGAGGGGGTCCCGGGGTGGGGAAATGACAGTGAACCCCGTTACCTCCTGACGACTCTGGGATCAGTCATATCAAGTCATATCAGACGGCTTGGTATTCTTCCTTGCATGATAGGCGATCAACCACACAGTAAACTGATGGCACCCTTGCAACAAATTCTTGCATAAAAGGACGACATCAGCAATCAAGTCACCTGTGCAAGTGATTATGGGTAGCAAAATTACAACTAAGGCAGTGTTTATATGGGGATATCCTCCCTATCCCTAAATGTTATAGCTAGAGGGGATAGATTTGAAAAGTTTAATCAGAGGGATAATCAAAGGGGATATCCCCTGAACTTATTTCCTAGGGAATTCACGAACAACTAAAGTTATCCCTTGATGGCAGACTGTAATTTTAAAAAGGTGCTTATTTCCTCAGCTATCTCCTGGATAATGCTATCCTATATATTTATCCAGGATAGCTTTTGGGGTATCAAACACACCCTAAGAGTTATAACATATTAATTTACCATCTTGAAATAATCTGTGCCGCCACATACAGCTAGAAAGTGAATCATCCTTCAGTCCGCATAGAACAAGTATCGATAAAATTATTACTGATCCTTTGATAGTATATTTTATCAATAAATGTTGAAAGATTTGAATAAGGAGAGTATGTAAGAAGAGATAGGGATAATGATTAAGATAAGGATCAAGAGAAATGAAGATAAGGATAGGCTTGAATCACGCATGGAACGATTTTCTTAAGCGTTATTTGCACCCTCTCGAATGCTCTATGGGTGAATAGCAAATATGCCACAGGAGATACGATAAGCTTTTGATCGAGGTTGCACCAAAGCACTAATGAAAACTCGATTGTAGACAAGAACAAATTGATTTTCTGATTCTTTGTTGATTTGATTTGTGTGAATTTATAGAAGTTGAGCGTCTCGGTGCTGAAGCCTATGAAGCATCGATTACTAAAGAGCCGCATTCCTTCGCAACATATCCATTGCAGAGAATTAAAACGGATAAAATTTCTTTTTGAAACGAAGCATCATACCGCTTTGGCTTCTGAGACGAGAATCGCCATGAGAGAGTCCGCAACTATTTCCTAAACATATCCACAAACACCTACTTAGTTTATTTAAACAAAATTTCAATAATCCTTCACTTGTTTAAAACAAATTAAGTCCACATCTAAAATTAAGGACAAGGAGCATTAATACATCTAGGTATCTTTCGATTTGAACCTAACCTTAGTGAAAATACCATAAATTAAGCTTTAACGAAATTTCAGATAGCATAAACGCTTTGAACCAATTATTTCTTGTGCCAAACTGATGATATTCCATACACTCCTTAGTATTTCTTATCTACACCACACGCTTAGCACAATTTATGGCCATATGCCTATCCTGTTTCATTAATTTTTTCATAAGAGAGAAATTCCAACTCTCACTTGAGACGGCACCATCTCAAGGTTTACATAGGTGAATTTCTTTCAATATCTATGTTACAACATATACTTGTCCATATGACTGAACTTCATTAAGAGTTTAAAAAACTCAACCCTTCAACTTGTAATAATCAGCACTACACACTAAGTGCAGCTACAATCCATTTATCAATGACTTTTTATTATCTATTGAATCTAAGACCAGTCATTTCCTACTATTAGGTTGAGTTTAAAATTCTTTGCGCATTGCGCATAGTGTAAGAAGAGGCACACTGCGCTTGGTGATTGATATGCGCACAAGGTATGGAAAGGATAAAAATATTCTTGTCATATGCATACGTGGATTAATCATCGCACGTGGTGTACAAAGACTTTTCCTAATAGTTTTCTCGTAGAATCATTTTCTTTGAGGTATCAAGCAGGTCGAACGGTTTATGGCTCGACCTAGTTTAGCGCAAAATGGATCATAATGGGCATGGCTTGACTGCTACAATCGCTATGGTAGGTTTGGCACGGTATGCTTCTCGATGGAAGAGTCTTGCTGCACCAGGAACCGCGAAGTGGATCATAATGGGCATGGCTTGACTGCTACAATTGCTATGGTAGGTTTGGCACAGTATGCTTCTCAAAGGAAGAGTCTTGCTGCACCGGGGATGGTCTCCAGTGCAACAATAGTGCACCGACTCTGGTGATTGGTGTGCACCACGTGCGCACTTATGCTAAGAGCAAAATCATTTTTTTTTACTTTGGCATGCGCATGAATGCAGCGTGTGCCAATCACCAAGCGTGGTGCAACTCTTGCTATACTGCCCTCAAGACTTTTCCGCTTCTCAAATCATGTTAGGCCCTCTAAGGCCCATAGGTTATCTAAACACAATGGCCCGTGTTTGTGCTAGGTTTGGCTCACTACAACCAATACCCTAAAATGCGCCCAACCATCAAAACTGACTACTTTGGGATAGTTTGCTTCCTTGTTTAAGAAATAAACCTTTTGCATT
>UESW01002494.1:38169-96387 GCA_900491605.1 Calamus simplicifolius | reverse complement strand
GGTGCTGATCTCGCTCTACACGCGGACCCTCAAGGAGATCCAGGCAGTGCCGGAGGACGAGGGCTACCGGAAGGCCGTCGAAAGCTTCACCCGCCATCGCCTACAGATCTGCCGGGAAGAGGAGGACTGGGAGATGATCGAGAAGCGCATCGGTTGCGGCCAGGTCGAGGAGCTCATTGAGGAGGCCCAGGATGAGCTCAAGCTCATCGGCAAGATGATCGGTCTGTTCACCCGTTTCATTAGTAGATTAATCTCTCCTTCTATTGCTTGCACTGATATTTGAGACCAGAATTTATCATCTTGGAATGCATCTCTGTCTCAAAGTATATTCATTTTTCCATATATTAGGAAAATTCTAAAACTATTCTGCAGTAGTATTTGATGTGTAAAGTCGATTTCTTTTCTTTTTTTGTTGGTTAGGTTTTTGTCTGAAGGTTTTTTGTTATTTAATCGCCTAGAAGTAGGATTTTTTGAAGCAAAAGAGGGTTTTTTCTCCCCAAACTGGGGGTGCTGGAGAGATGAGGAAATTAATTATTTTGAGCTCTGAAAAAGAGCGAAGTGTATCCGATCGTGGATAGCTATGACTTTTTTTTTTTTTTTTTTTCTGTGTATGTCTTTGTTAGGTTACGTATGGCCTGCAGATTTTCTAAAATTTTGAAGCATTAGTGAGTTTCTTTGGCCTGAAGTTAGAAATTAGTCTCTTTTGGATGGTAACTCTGAGGAAATGAGTGAATTTACTTGATCTTATTGACCTATATATTTTTGTTTGTAGCCTTTCTCGGGTGCAAAGGCTTTCCGTATTTTTTTTATTGGAGGAGAATATCATGAAATTAAAAAAATGTCAAAAAAGAGTGATAATACCCGAGATTCAGAAATATGTGAACTGCTTGAGATGAACTGTATTTGAATCAGATGGGTGGAAGGTGGCACATTGCAGTTAGTACTTGATTATTGATATGCTTAAACATAATGCAATGGAAATGGTAATAGGACAATTAAATTTGGATGTCGATACCTCACAAGGAATGTGTTATATGCTTATAACTCAAGTTCATTTGTTATCCATTAACTTCCACTCGAGTTTTTGGACCAATGGTTTCGGCCCGCTAACGAGGTTAATTGGGTTAGCGGATGGGCTTAGGGCGTTACAAATGGTATCAGAGCCGATCTAAATGTGCGTAAATTGATGGTCGGACATGAAAAAAAGGCTGCCCATGAAGGACGATGGTGGAGTCTCACCATGGCGTGCAGCCATCTTTGCGGCACCAATGATTCGATTCGGAGTAGATTCGGGCTAGCTTGTAGCGTGTAACGAGGACGTCGTATTATAAGGTAAGGAGATTGTGATATCTCACATTTAATCTCATATTGAATGAGAGAGAAATGTGTTATGTGCTTATAAGTCAAGTCCACTTGCTATCCATTAACTTTTACTCAAGTTTTTGGGCCAGTGGTTTTGGCCCACTAACGAGGTTAATTGGGTTAGCGGATGAACTTAGGGCATTACAAATTGTATCAGAGCCGATCCGAGTATGTGAAAATTGGTGGTCGGGTCTAAAGAAAGGGCTATCCATGGGTGACGATGGTGGAGTCTTGCCATGGCGTGGAGCCACCTTTGCGGCACCAATGACCCAACTTGGAGTAAATTCTGGCTAGTTTATGGTGTGCGACGAGAACGTCGCATTATAAGATGGAGAGATTGTAATACTTTTACATTTAATCCCATATTGAATAGGAGAGAAATGTGTTATGCGCTTATAACTCAAGTACACTTGCTACCCATTAACTTTTACTCGAGTTTTTGGGCTAGTGGTTTCGGCCCGCTAACGAGGTTAATTGGGCTAGCGGGTGGCTTGGGGCGTTACAAATGATATCAGAGCTGATCCGAGTGTGCAAAAATTGATGGCTGAGCTTGAGGAAAGGGCTACTCATGGGGAACGATGGTGGAGTCTCGCCATGGCGTGGAGCCACCTTTGCGGCACCAATGATCCGATCCGTGGTAGATTCTGGCTAGCTTGTGGTGTGCGATGAGGACGTCGCATTATAAGGTGAGGAGATTATGATACCTCACATTTAATCCTATATTGAATGGGAGAGAATGTGTTATGTGCTTATAACTCAAGGCACTTGCTACCCATTAACTTTCACTTGAGTTTTTGGGCCAGTGGTTTCGGCCTGCTAATGAGGTTGATTGGGTTAGCGGTGGGCTTGGGGCATTACATTAACCATGGCATGATGATCATGGTTGTCTATAATGCCATAATGTTCGCAAAGGAGTTGAAGATTAGTAACTAAACACCAAGTTGTGATACTGCATATGGGTTGAGCTCTTACCTTACAACCATTTCAATGAACAACACCACCATGGTAAAGCATGTGGGAAAGAAGATAATGTGACCTTCTTTACCACATTAAGTGTAAGAAGTTTGGCCAACTAAAGATTTGGACTTTGGAGCAAATAATGATTTTCTTTTTAACAAAGAGAGGAGTGGAGATTGTGTTTAATTGTCAGATGACAGCGAGAGAAATTGTTGATGTTGCGGAAACCTCAAGTGGTCGATAACTCGTTATACACAGTGTTGAATCTTATCTTTTTGTGGATTAAAAAATCTAAAATTTGAGTTGAATGTTATAGTCATTAGCTAAGATTTAAAGAAAGAGTAGCCTCTTGAAGCTCAACTGTCTTAGAGCTCTAAAGTTTCAGGTACATTTTCATAATTCCTAGGTCATTCCTGGTGATCTTAAAATGCCTCTAAAGCAATATATTATTGTCAATTCCAGTTCCCCCAATTAATTATCAGTATTCAACCAGTATTTTACTTGGAGTGTGCTTCCTATAATATCCATACTTTCTGATGTTAAATTGGTTCTGGGAAGGATACTGTTGAATGTATTTGTATTTTACAAAACTGGAATCATGGGGGCTTTGTAATGAACTACCATATAAGATCTTTTTGATTTAAGCTTAATGACACACCTTAACCATTCTTAAGAAAAGTGTTTGAAAACATATCATTTCATGAATAAATGTTTGTATCAGAATTAGCATCAATGTCTATACGATGTTTTGTGATGTTTGATTCACTTTATGAAGTGTTGATTTCTTGGTGCAATGCGGTTGTTGTATGCATGAAAGTTGAAGAAAAACTTTATAAGGCTATGGTAAGATTCATGGTGTTGTATCCATTGGATTTTTAAGCAATAAAAGAGTAGACCATATCAAATATTTTAATTTTAAGGCGGTGTTTGAAACCAGTAGACTCAGAAAACATAGGAGTTAAATGTCTATACGATGTTTGTGATGTTTGATTCGCTTTATGAAGTGTTGATTTCTTGGTGCAATGCGGTGTTGTATGCATGAAAGTTGAAGAAAAACTTATAAGGCTATGGTAAGATTCATGGTGTTGTATCCATTGGATTTTTAAGCAATAAAAGAGTAGACCATATCAAATATTTTAATTTTAAGGCGGTGTTTGAAACCAGTAGACTCAGAAAACATAGGAGTTAAATATACTGAGGACATAAAAGAGTGATATTCCGACTGCAATGGACTTTCTGTTAAGGTGTTGCTCTTTAAACAGATACTGCTTTGTGGCTGGTTACGTGAAGTTGAAAAATGAGGTGATTATTAGCAGTCTTCTTGTTACTGAGGCTTAGAATATCTGGAAGTATATTTTCTGAGTTTGCTACAAAAGCTTAGAATTGCAGAAACAAACCGAAAGAAGAAAAAAATAGGCAGACTGTTAATATCTGTCTGAAAATATTATTTGTCGATAGTAACTAGTTATGCTTTCAACAAGGACACGCAGAACGATTTGGTCTTTTGGTGTTTAGGTCTTTATATGGACATAAATAACGGAAATATTTTGGCTAAGAAAACAATAGTGTTATGATCTGGACCTCTCCAAGCATGTAAACTGTTCAGACAGATCAATGAGAATGTGGCGCATTGTTTTCCTCTGTCCTTATACTTAATGTGTCTGGAATAGGTGCTAGATGTTATTCAGTCACCCATAATAAACTTTATTGATCTCTTTCCAAAGTTTAATTGGTTAAAGAAACCAAATATCACAAAAGAGAAGGGTGTCACACCATGTATGCTTACTAAAGTGCCTGAAATAGGAGGATCACCATGATTCTGAAGATAAAAACCAAGTATCCCGTGCATCTTGTTCAAGACATTTCTAAAATGGTTAAAGTTTGCTAGTGCAGCTGCTTGTCCTGGAAGAGGAAGACTTGTAGCCCTCGTTGTTGTCCAAGCCCATTGATGGGCTAGACCTTTCCCCTCTTTCATCTGTGTGTGTTGTTGTGGATACGCTGTGACCTTGTGTGATCGGTCCTGCTATTAGCCTGTAAGCTGGTCCCAACTACTTTCCAGAGCATGGTGGGTTTGTTTCGAGTCCATGTTTTGAAGATCTGAGATGAGATATTAAGTCTGCAGAACCATGATCTTGGATGATTGAGATGCTCTAATTGCTGTGAGAGGTTGCATTAGTATTAACAATGTGTGATGATGTGTGAGATGCATGGAAGTTTGTTTATATATTTACATGTAGATCTGTAGGTTTGCTACCTGTTTTAACCAATAAAATTTGTGGTGACGTCCTATGAAATAAAGGAGCTCAAACTCAATATTATCTTTTTACCATGCCTTAACTTCCTGTTATTGGTGTTAATCACTGCACTACAATTGGACAGATAAATTTTCTAACAGGATATTACTATATGTATCAGAACTCCATACAGGCATTTTTCTCTGGGATGCATCTTAATTGATTAATGATCTTATTTATGTGCATCCATCTTCATTTGAAGTATATTCATGATCCTGCTTATGACCATAGAAAAGCTTTAATTTGCGTGTAATTATTCCCATCATTTTGGATAGCTTATGTTTGGTGTGTCTAGTAGACTATTTGACATATGATTTGTTGAGGAAAGTTTAGGTATGTTTGAGGTAATTGAACCAGTAACCTGACAAGAGGATGTGTCCTTGATCCCCAGAAACACTAATCACATAAAGCCAGTATTGGACTCCTTTGTTTTCCCGGTAACATTTCAGTTAAAATTTCTTGGACCCAAATCCAACCAAATGAAAATAATAAGGTCTCTAGTGCCCTTTTGAGATTATTAATGGACCACTTGCTCGAATATCCGCCTTAGAAAAGGATGCAAGTCAGTGAGTGCGTGATTCTGAAGGCCTGTTGATGCCTGTCTTATTCTGTATTTTGAATCATAATAAATCTGTCATGCTTGGAGCAGCGAAGCTCCATTGGTGGATTGCAAACCCCTGCCATCCCCCTGTGAAATCGCAAGGACACTGGTCAGTATAGTAGTTGCTGTTTTCACAGTGATGCACTAAATGACTGTGGGTTCACTGCTTTGTGTACTGTACTGTAAGTCCATAAGTAAGCATCAAAGAGATTGCTAGTCAGATGGGGAGTTCAATCTTATAAACCTGGTGGGGCAGTGGAACTTGATCCCACATTTGATGATTTATAGGGACTTGGTAATCTGTTTACCTAGTTATTTGGAATATGAGAAATGATTTCATGTAGTTTTTTGGTTCCAGTTATTGGGCTAAATATTATGTTCAATGGGACTGTTTAAATCTTTTTATTTGTGCGATCCTATTTCCATGACTCTTGCCCCAGACTGATGGCTGTTAACCAGGTTGGCAACAGGCCTAATTTATTACATGATCAAAGAGTATTAGTCAAGTTGAAAAAAAATTATAAGGTAACCATAAGTTGTCTATTCTTTATGGTATAGAATATTGAATAATTAAAAAATTATATATATAAAGATGAATAAGACTGAAATGAGAATGCTGAAATAAATGTATTATTAATTAAAAAAATAAAAATAAAAAATAAAAATATTCATAAAAAGAAGGTTAGCATCAATCAAAACTAAATTAAAGGAAAGATGAGTTAAATGGTTTAAACTTTTGCAATATAGATTTAAGGATGTACCTGTGCAAATAGGTAATTGGATATATATAAAATGAAAAAAAGATAGAGATAAATTGAAAATGGCATGGAAGAAACCGGCAAAGTAAGATTTGATATCTTGGCATTTCATATAATATAATTTTAAGCTAAGCAGAATGAAGAAAAAGAATTATATAGTTGACCTCAACTAATTTGGTATTAAGGTGTTATTGTTGTTATTGCTTTATCGAGATAGGCCTATAGAAAGTTTTAATTTCTCAATCCATGCTCAGCCTATCAAGGAGCGGAAAGATTTGTCGTAGCTCAATATGGAGGACTGGCAGGAGAAAAACACTATAAAAGTATTGTAATTTTTATATGGTTTCAACTGTATTAACTTAGTATCACTTTGAGCTGGTATAACCATGGTTTGCCTTCTAGGATATGGTTGCAAGTGACTCGTCAAGTTACTGTGGTTGAGTGCTTGCGATAATTGTTAAACAAGTTGACAGAAAATCAAGAAGTCATGTTTATTCATTGCTAATATGGTAAACTTATATGCTGCTGCTGAAGCTTTGTTATTCTTAATGCAGAATGGGATCCCTGGGGTGTTCCAGAAGATTATGAATGTGAAGTCATTGAAGACGATACTCCAATTCCTAAGCACGTTCCTCACCACCGACGACCTCCTCTCCCAGAAGAGTTCTACAAGACCCTAGAGGCGATTACCTCGGAACCTTCTCCAAAGGATGAACCTTCCACTCAATCAAAGGCTTAAAATTATGGTTTTGTTTGGTTCCAAAAACTGCTCATATTTGTCATGCCTCTTGTTTGCCACTCTAGCTTTTATATTTTGGATAACCTAGCCTCCTTTTACGAGAACTTATGAGAAAAATAATGGTAGTAAAATACCTGTTGATGTATTTTTCATTCATGCATACCTAACATTTCTATGGTATGGTTCTAAAATTTATTTATAACCTGATAGGCTGATGGCTATGATTTTACCTGTGTACTATGAATTAGGAATCTCGTTTTGATGGTCGATGCATATTTGATACCAAACTTCGTTTTGTTATTGGGTTCTAGCACAAATATGGGCATAATCAAACCAGTCAGAATTTATATTTCTACCAAACTTATGTGGATTAACCCAATTTGGTAATGATATATTGTGAACCTACCATTATCGGTATGCAGTGGCGATGAGTAATCTTTCTTGTTCGACTTGCTAAGACGTTTGTGGCTTGCAATATTGGCTTCATAATAGTTAACATGATCGGTATTCCTATCGATTTTCCTTTCTTTTTTGTTTCTTTTTTAACAGAAAATACTTCTTAATTGCCTCTTTATTTGCTTTTGTTTAGTTTTTTCTATGATCATTCTCAATTAGAGAAGCTTTCTTGGATAATATTTCACTTTATGTGTACTTTGAGAGGCGTGATGAGCGATGAGTGGTATAAAGTTTTTCACATCAGACCCTTTATGCACAAATTTGACGGTCCAGATCGATCCTTGACTCATGCCGCCCAAGTCTCGGTTTTGGTGGCCTCGCCATCCTTCGACGGCACACTCGAAGCAAGGGCAGTGATCGATTCAAGCTTGTGCCGAGATTCTCTTCTTAATCCTAGATTCGTTTCATTCAATCCTCCAAAAGCCATTGATGATTACGAGTCCTACTCTCCCGATGGCCACGTAGCGAGATGTCATCATGCATGGCGATCAGCGAGTATGACGTAGGAGAGCCATCTTTCTATCGCAATTAGGTATTGTTGATATAATATTCCATATCATGGTTTTATAATTAGTAAAATTCATACTGGAAAGCATAATTTTAAAGCATTAAAATTCTTTTGATATTACGACGATATGGCAGTCGTTGTCGTTGATGTTATTATTAATTATCTTTTCCCCTTCAGATGCTTAGGGTATATTTTCTTTGTTTGTTTTACTCTTTGTAAAAAAAAGGGTTCTCGAAAGCATTATGGTTATCCAATATTCAGGACAATCGTTATACATGGTAGTAACAACTCTCTGCTCTTCTTCCACTCTAGGCTTATGATAAAGCCTAAGAAATGGGGAGTAAATTTCCCCTCAAACATCTATCCTAGCCATCGGACCATTTGTCTTGATTCTGAAAGAAACCTAGCTTCCTTTTTTTTGTGGTGTTTGTTGTTGGGGGAGTTGTGTTGGGAAGCAATCGGAGAATATTGAAAGAAAAGAAACTAACTGTATTTCTACATGATTTTTAATAAATCTCTAAAGCTCTAATATTCTCTAAAATTTTGAATATTTAGTTAAATTTTATTTGGTGTTAATATGTTTTACAACATTGGTAAAAATAGATCTAGTAGTTTAGTATGAGAATATTAATTAAGACTTCTATGGCCAGCTTATCATGATCTTGCATGTCAACTAGTTTGATGTGTTGGTTGTGAACATGCTTTGATTTTATATTGTAAGTTCTGTTTTATTTTAAGCACTGATTACAAATATGTTTTCTTTTACTCAAAGTTAAATTTGAATGTTGGTTTTGTTCAAATTATTGCTTTAGCTTGAATGTCTCTGCTGGTTTTTTGATTTTTATACTTTGTTGCATAAAGCAAATAATTTAAAGCTATGGTTGTAGACTTTTAAACATTTGAGATATGTGGATTTATTTTATTTTTTGGTGTCATTATGCATATGTATGCATCAAGTTGTTTTTGCCTCTTAAAAGTTTTACTGGTAGTTATTTTTCTTTTTTAACTTGCATCATATATCATGAAAACTCTTACAATTGGTTATGAGAACAACAATTTAGAGTCTAATGGGCTTGGTAATCTTTTTATCAGACAATATTTATAATAATGGTACTATGGTAATTGGTCAAGCATTGTACACAATTATTTGGCCATAAAATATTAAATGTGTAGAATTTGAAAACATTCAATAACTGTTCTGCTGGTCCAATATATGAATGCCATTTAGCCAAGCTAACCATTAGAAAGCTCTCAAGTAGCTCAAGTATCTAGTAGCCATATTGTCCATCAGTTTGTTGTAACTACTCCATACTTATGGCTGTTGTAAATCTTTAAATGAAATTTTAAAAGGAAATACTGGAATCTTTAAGTTGTCAATTTGGTTGAACCAAGATAAAGAGATCGGAGCTTTTTACTTCAATGTGAAATATGAGCACATCTAACAATTTTCATCTTGGCAGTCATCTAAAGAAGTCATCTAAGGGCTTCCAAATAAAGTCTAGATTGTAGAATTCATAATTCATATGCTAATAATGGCTGGAGAATGTAATTCTTCTTAACTTTGGGATAGAATGTAGATTTCACTAGAATCTTTCAGCTCAATTGGTTGTGAGAACTGCTTGAGGACTTGAAGTAGATTCATTCATGATCTACTCATTTCACATTTGATAGTATTGTGCATATTATAATTACTGCGAGTATTCTAAACTCTTTGATTAGTGAAACTTTGGGAATTGAAGTAATACATTTCAAAGTGGATGAATAACTGCTTTTGATGGTTATGTGAAACACTGGCTAAAGATGTTTCTGATGAGGTACAGGTCTTCAATTAGGCTGAAGTTTAAGGAAAGTTGAAACTGAAGAACACTTTGATAGATATACTAAAACAATTAGAGAGGCTAACTATTTTATTGGAACCTGCCAGGCAAGGGTTTTCAGAGCACACTGAGAATAAATAGCGGTGTTCTTATCTTCAAGCAATAAAGACACTGACATTGGTTATGCTCCAAATTTTTCATAGTTCTAGGATCAGTTATGTATTCTTTTAGTTATAAATTCTGCCAAGTAGCAAGCACATATAAGTGAGCAGTAGCTGTCATTAGCTGTGTCATTTCTATCTTCTAAGCCGACATCCTTGCTAAATTTTGCTGTGATGTCTATAAATCTTGAGGATTAAACGGTTGGGGATTGAAATCCTAACAACTTTTTAACCTGTTCTAAGCAACAAGTAAATGAAGTAATCCATGACCTGCGCATATCAAGAATTTTGCAGTTTTGCAATATCAAAAAAGCTAGATGTTGGTAAGTTGGCCTTCATATACTTATTGATGGGTATATTCCTACAGGTCCTATTTTGTCCAATCTTCTTTTATTTACTGCTAGTTTCATTTTGACAGATTCTTTAAGAAAAATAATCAATATTTTTCTTATTGTATATTTATTTATGTGCCTTCCTCAAATTTAGGATCTGGTCCATCAAGTTCAGCAGCATTTGTCTGTTCAGCCATAGATGCTACCATGGTGGTTTTTTATGCAAATTTTCCTAGGGTAAATGTCATGTCTGGGTTTCATTTATGGTTCTACCTGTAATGTTTATTATTCAAACCATATGGAACAATTGTTTCTTAGTTAAATCGATTTTAACTGCATCTTAGTTATATCACTCTCTCATGGACAACAGATGTACCATGTATTTTGTTTAATCACTATGATATGTTTTGCTATATGCATAGAGGTAGAACAATTGCCAAATATGCTAAGAGATGATTATATCTTATTAGCATCCCCAGAATGGTATCTCCAGAATGGTACCATGGCCATTATACTAAAATCATAAAACATATAGGTGGGCACTGGGTCGTACCTACCGGCCCAGGTCTGCGAGGCCGCTTCAGAAAACGGGCCATGCCTGGCATGGCCCGTTTCCTAAAAAGTTTGGTCCGGCACGACACGTAGCCCATTTTGGGCCACGGGCCGTGCCGGGCCCAAGCCGTGTTGGGTCAGGCACGGCCCAATGGGGATATTTAGGATTTAATCATTTAATTTTAAGAATTTAAATTTTTTAGCTATCATATTAATTAAATTTTATTAAAAAATTATCTCTATTTATCCTTACGAATCATTTTTTAGTTTTATTTTTTGATTATTTATACTATTCAACCATTGATCCATCTATTGGATTATTGAGCTATTGGTCCAATCTTCTAATTGTGTTAAAGTCTGCAAGTCTAGTTCTAACTATTGTATGTAATTGACTATAACTTGTGAGTCACATTTGTAGAAATACATCACTAGTATATATCTTTTTGGTTACATTTGCATTATTATATTTAAGGCATGCTGCACGTTTGAATGTCATCCTCTCAAGCTTTCGTCCATTTATTATAATTTAACGACATCAAAAGGAAAAAAAAAACAACAAAAAGGAACAAAACCTACTAAGTTTAGATATTCTCATAAAGACTCAAATTTATAAGAAAGATTAGGTCGTCCGATGCACTATACGCATCATTAACGAATCAAGCAAGAAAGTCTGGTCTCTTGACGTTAACCGTGCTCTTGTTAAGCGAAACCAGCCAAAGAGTACAATAGGCCCAGGAATCACCTTATGGACTAGCCTGAGGACCAGACTTGCAAACGCCATGCATCCGGTGCATGCTTTGTGCACTGAAGATCGATGCACAAAGTCTTTTTTAACATGAGAGAAGCTGAGATTGATGCTCTTGGAGCATAGAGTGTGCTTTAACAAGGCCTTTTGTATGGGCCTTATGTCTTTCTGAGGCTTGAATTGGTGTCACTTCTAATAATATAGGTTTCACTTCTAATAATGTATTTTTTTTAATTGTTAAAGTGAGTCATCTCTATTTTTTTCTCTTTTCTTATTGTATTCTGGAGGTCAGGCCTAGCCCCCCTCCCTTCATATACCATTTTAATTTTAAATTAATGAACTGATAGGGATCTATGCTAAACCTCTACCATTAAGATGGCTTCATATTAATTTATGGCTTTATATCCCAATAATTTTTTAATTTATTTAAAATATATTTTTTAAAAATTTATTAGGCCCCGATGGGCCGTGCTGGCCCGGTGGATAGGCACGACCTAGGCCCATGTGGGCCATGCCGTGCTGGGCTCGAAAAAAGAATTTTTTGAGCCTGGCATGGTCCGGTACTGTAGCAGTACCGGACCGTGCCAGGCACAGCCCATTTCATGCCAAATGGGCCGGTATGGCCCAGTACCTACCTCTAATAAAACAACATAATTTTCTGATGAAGCTGTAAAAGTGAGTTTGGCTTCGTGTGCCCAAGTTCGAACATTCTTTTTATACAATAGCTGTAAGTTATTCTCTGATGTAAATCATAATAGTTTTTTTTTTTTTATTCAAACTCCCATTCTCCTCTCTTATATTGTTGCATAATTTAGTTGTTAGGAATGCCTTTTTTTTTCCCATTCTTTCTTTTCGCAAAAATGGTGTCACTTTGACTCTTATAATTAATCAAGAAAACATCTCTTGAATGGAGGAAGACCACGATATAATTGATTTATAAAATATAACCAACCATAATATAAAATTTTGAAAGAGGTTAATTAAGCATAAATTAAGATATGGCATAAAATATTAAATAATCAATTTTGTTTTATATTAAGAAAGTTGTTTGTTAAACTAGCTTTCCCTTTCTAAAGGTTGTTGAAGAAATATAGAGAAAGTATATAATAGAATCCATAGAGTTATGTTACAGTGGACGTTAGAAAATAATAAAACATTCATAGAAAATAATAGAACATCCATTAAACATGTAAATTTAATTAAGAACATGTACAATGAAGCATTTAATATTGTAAAAATTACTAGTACTAATACTAGTTAGTTTTAAATCATAATGGATTCAAACTAAGGATCTATTTTAAATTTTAAAATTTTTGTATTTGTTATAGTGAGCTTGTTGGTTATATTCAGGATGGTATTTCTTAGTACACGCGATTTATGGATGATAGTCTTAATGGATGAAGCTAAAGTTGGGATTAATCATATTAGAATTATGAAAAAGTGCATTAGAGTCTAAAAGTTTTAACTTAAGTAAGACCAATATAGAATACGTAAAATATATTTTTAATTAAATCAGAAATAACGATGAAGGTGCAGTAAAAATAAAGATCATAAAATTTTTAAAACAGCCATTTATTGATATTTAGAATTAATTATTATAGAAAAGAGGAGGAAATAATAGAATGCCTGTTAAATATATGAATTTAACGAAAGACATGCACAATGAAGTGTATACTAGTATAAGAATTACTGATGATAATCCTAGCAATTGTCCAATCATAATAGATTTATACCAATGATTTATTCTAAATTATTACATTTTGTGCTAGTTATGATACACTTATTGGGCATATTTAGGAGGATATTCCTTGGCATTTGTAATTTATGAATGATAGACTTTTAATGGATGAAACTAAAGTCAAGATTAATCATATTAGAATTACAAAAAATTATACTAGAGTCTAAAGGTTTTAGATTAAGTAGGACTACCATAGAAGACAAATAATTCTAGTCAAATTAAGAGTAATTTCTAAAAATATACACTTATTTCAAATAATTCTATGAAAGGAAAATTGAGAATCATGAAATTTCTAAGAGTTTTGAGATTTAAGATTGATTATTTATATAAAAAGAGATATTATTCATATGATTAAAGTAAATTAAAACAAATGGAGAAGTGCAATTAAAAGCAATTAAAATATTATATAATTATAGGATACCTTCTAAGTTTAAGGAAAAACTTTATTTCATGGCTCTATGACTATTTTTGCTTTATGATACAAAATGTTTGATAGCTAGGAAGTATGTATGTAAAATAAGTATAAATAAAATGAGAATGTTGAGATAGATATTTAGTAATATAAGGAAGATAGTATAAGAAATGAAGTTATTTATAAAAATGAAGATAGCATCAATACGAAATAAATTAAAAGAAAATTGACTTGCATGGTTTAGGCATATACAATATTGATAAAAAAATGCATACTCAACTTAACTCAACTCATCTAAGCCTTTTTTTTAACTACATGGGGTTGGCTACTAGATTCATGTTTTAGGAGATTTGATGGAGTTTTATGTTGGCTGTTAGCTACATAATGCAACCCTCATTCTTTATCCGGACTTGAAACTGGCCTCGACAGAGTTCGGTCAAAAAATGCATCAATATAAAAAAATAATTTTATATAAAAAAAGGAAAGTAGATATAGATCAAAATTATATAGAAATAATAATAATTATTTTGATATCTTTATGTCTTATCAAAAAATATAATTTAAAATTGAGCGGCATAAAGGAAAAAGATTATATAGTCTATCCTAACTAGTTTGAAATCAGGACTTGTTATTGTCATTGTGTAGGTTTGATTCTCTGTGGTTAAGGAAAAAAAAAAAAAAAGCACCAATCCTCACATTGGCTAGCCTAGCAACCTGTGTCTTGGCCCAACCATAGGCTTTTTTTTTTTTTTTTAACTTAAGTGTAAAGTTATAGGCTATTTTTTTTACGAGAAACTTAAGTGTAAAGTTATGAAAGATATTTTTACAACAATTCCATAAGCAAAATGGTCCTAGCCTTTCCACTAAAGAGATCTCAAGAATTTTAAATTTGAAAGATGCTAAGTAAGCACAGTCCAATATTTTCATTTTTGTTCAAGGGCTACGGTGCAGTGTTTTTTTTTCCTGGGTCATACATATGTCAACATGTTTAATATATTTAATGCACACAGCACCTAGCGTAAGTAGTCTAGTAATGAGCTAATTGACTGATTAAAATGTTGCAAGAATAGCACTACCTTTGACGTATTAGGAGACGTAACATTAATGACAATGCCCTTGGACTTTTCTTGGTGGCATCAAATGCCTCGACCAGGCACTGTCCAGACTGCAGTGATATTTAAACTGTAGATCTTTATTAATTAATTAATTAATTTAATCAACAAATATTAGCTGTTTCATTCATGAATTTATTTGAATGCACTTATTTTTTAAAATTTTTAATCACAGATTACTCTCCAGAAACGAAACATGGTCAATATGGCTTACATTTTCATTCTCATACCTGTTATATTTTATGCAGAAGAATAACCCTCCAAATGAAATGATCTTTTTTCGTTGGTTGGACAACACTTGGTTGCAGCTTATGAGGTATTTGCTCCGAGGTTCTTCGCTTAACAGGTCACGGATATATACAATTTTAAAGCTTATACCTGCATTAGCAAAGGCCATCACTAATATCATTAAACAATTAATGGAATATGATGGCATTAGTTGTGTTGCATAATTGTACATATACTACCTATTAAATGAAGAATATAATAATAAATACCTAATATATTGCACTTAAGTTTTGGTCATTTGCTTATCTTGTCCAACTTTGTGGCATTTCTAGCAACATTTGATGGCTTACTATTATTTGGCAGCTTGCTCCAGGCTTCAAAGTACCTTGCAAGAGGAATTAAGGGGCCCATAAAATTCTACGGTGTTGGAAAGACTGAAAGACTCCCGTTAAATCTAGAGCATTCGAACCATCGGTCTTCGAAAATTTCTAAATTTCTTTTAATTTTTTTTTTAAAAAAATTCTAAACTATCCTTAGCACCCCCTCCTTTCCTTAGCACTAGCGCCTTTCCTCCCTAGCATCGCCCCCCATCCTTTCCTTTAGCCCTCGTCTCCTTTCCTTTCATTCCCGCACCATCCCTCATCCATTCTCTTTCCTCGGCCCCGATCTTCTCCCCAGAGAGTGGGAGGAGACCGGAGCCGATGAGGAGGATGGGGGGCGGTGCCGGAAAGGGAAGGAAAGGAGACGAGAGCCGAGAGGAATGGATGAAGGACGGTGCTAAAAAGGAGAAGAGGGAGAGAGGAAGGGCCGGGGGCGGAAGGAAGGGATGGGGGATGATGCCAAGGAGGAGGGAGGAAAGGGGGAGGGCGCTAGTGCTAAGGAACGAAGAGAGGTGGAGGAGAAGAGGAGGGTGCTAAAGATAGTTTAGAATTTTTTTAAAAAAAAAAATTGGGGCAGTGCATTGAACACTCCTAGTGGTGCAAATAGAAATTCCCCGGTCTTGTAGGGGACGCCTCTTAGAGAGATTTTGGGGAACCCTGTTTACACTTTCCGTAAACTTAATTTGGACTCCGCCGCCACCCCACATTACACTACGGCAACATTACATGCTCGCCACATAATCATGCTTTCTGATGAATCACTCATCCATTGCTTCTAAAGAAAGGCAGGTCTTGCGTCTGAGCCTGAAACGTCCCCAATTCTTCATATTTCCGCTAGCACCATCCTAGATTTTGACATTTCTCACCACCGATCTTTAGATTGCATAACATTCATTGAATGTGTTGCACGTGTTTCCCACCAATTAAGCCTAACCTGCCTTTCCGCTTCAGCCAGTCAACGAGAGAAGACAGCCCATATGGCAAATCTCCCCTGAACTTCTCCATCTCGTAAGATCAAATTGGCCTCATTACTAGGACGAAGAAACATAAACAGCTCAAGATTTTTTCTTTAAAAAAAAAGGAAGCGTTTCAGCTTATATCGTCCCTTGCTGATTTCTTTCAACACCGTAGCGGCAGTTTCTTAAAGATGCGTACCTTTTTTTTCTTTGGTTAGATAGTTACACCAATTTAGAGTGACTCAAGCCCAATCTATCATAATACAAAAGTTGGGTAAGGAAAGAGGACAACTGTCTCGGGCTGCATTGCCAAAATTCAGAATGCGGCCACTCTAACGGCAATCCAATCAGCCGACAGATTTGGATGATATCAACTCCTAAAGAGAAATCAAATATCTGAGATCAAAGGATTGGTTGGCACCACTAATCACGGTAAGGGCATCCCCTCAAGGATGATGCGATAGGCTCCAAGACTGCGAATAGCATAGAAAACCCTTGCCAAGCAGCGTGCAAAAGAAATCCAGATACTCATCTTTGATGGACGCATGGATCCTGATCAAGCTCTCTCCAGTCTCCTTCTCTTAATTAAATTTTTTTTAAAAAAATATTTAATCGAATTGGAACCATTCCTGCGACGCTCTGCATGATTGAAGATTGATAGATTAAAATAATATAAGATGTTCAAAAGAATATGCAGAGAAACCACCAAACGTTCGTCGAACCAATGGGCTTCTTTCTTTTCACGGATGCTTCTTTTACCACCTGTTGATTGCTTTCCCATGCTTTTATCCATTCCTCCCCCATTCTCTTCGTTGGTCCGGCTCAAATTCTGCTTCTTTCCCCTTGTTTTGCCATCCAATTGTTTTTTTTTTATTCCTTGTTTTGCCATACAATTGTTTTTAGAGGAAATTTGTTTGACAATTTTGAAGCAAAAGAGAAAAAGATAAAAAAAAAGGACGTGGTATATTCTTGGTGGCTTTGCAAATATTTGCTTATGCGGCTGCGGCTGTATTGGATAATTGGTAGATTGGATATGGTTATTGTATAGATTGATATCAATCAAGTATAACACAAAATTTTTAAAATATTTTAAATTAAATCTATTAAAAATTTATATACTATTATATATTTAATTTTAAAAAACTTACATTTATAAATGATAATGCTTAAATTTAATAATCATCAAATTAAGAAAATGATACTCTATGCATAACAAAATGGAACGATAAGATCTAAATATGCAGCATACATAATAAAAATTATTGACATATAATCATCGATGATGGATTGAATGGTGGTGATCAGCTCACTGGCGAAGGTAGGCATATGGCGAAGGTAAGCAAAGAATCGATCGAAGAAAAGGGGATGATTTTATTAGAAAGGACTAGGCAATTTTGTAAAAAAAATTAATTATAATATCTTCGATAATATTACTGTTGAATTGTCTCATGAGAAGTAATTCAAATTACCACTATCATTAAAAATATACCAAATTACCATTAGATATAAAAATATTTATATAATGGTTTTAATTTAAGTTATCGATAATCTGAATAGATTATCGCATGCAATAAAAATAATTAAATTATTATTATATATTAATATAATTATTTAATAAATTTAATTTAAATGATTGATAATCTGAATTGATTAATTAACCTTATTAAGTGTAGATTAATACGACTCCGTAGCGTGAGAATGGAGCTTTGGTTGGGAAGCGGTTTAGGTTAGGTGAGCCAAGGGTGGCGGATCAATCGATGACCTTTTCTAAAGCTTCCTCTCGACGCGTCGCCTACCCTCGTTAACTCCAAGCTGTTTTTTTTTTTTTTTTTTTTTTTTTTTTAATATTTAATCTGTTCTGTTCTAGCGCAATTTCTTTGCTTTATGTCCGAAGGCCTGAGCCCTGCCAACTCTGGAGTTTTCGTCAGAGAACCCTAACGTCCCTGCCTTCTTCCCGTCTTTATCCGGGGTTAGTGGATTCTAGTGTGGGTGAGGTCGAGGTACTGGTGCCGTTGCCTTGACCGGATCTAAGATGTGGATCCTTTCGGCTTGACGGTAAGCGCCGCTGACCGATCCTCTTCGGTTGATGAAGGGTTTTTCCTTCTTCCCGTTGATTCTAGTGTTTTCTTTTATTTGTTCGGGGTTTGGTATTTGAGGTTTAAGTCAAGCTGTGTTTTAGGTTTGAGGAAGAGTATTTGGTTTTCTAGGGGGTTGACGGGCTTAGATTAGGTGGTTGTTTTATTATTTGAAAGTCTTAGCTCTGTTTCTTCTTTAATTCTGATGTAAATAGAGACTCGATTTTTCTTGATATAGGTTTGATTTTACTTTAGTTGAATGCAGGAAGATCGATTTTCTCAACTCTTAAAGGTGTACTATGCCTATTTCCTTCTGATTACAACGAGGGGATGGAGATTCCGAAAAATGACCTGAATCGTTGGTGAAAGGATTTCTCTCGTTGATTAGCGAAAAAATGACCTGAATCGTTGGTGAAAGGATTTCTCTCGTTGATAAGCTGGGAAGTCGAGACTACGGTTGTTATGGATGCAAAGAGTTTGACAGAAAGAGATGTTCTGTTCGACCTGGAAAGCGGCACAAAATCATCTGTGATAAATGGACAGGAAGCATCTAGAAATATTGTTATTTCGAGCGCCGGACAGGCTAAAAAGGTGTTGAATAGAGTATGGAGTGGTTTTGTTGGCATTGATGGATCTCTCAAAGGCGAGGAATCCGTGCACTCGAGTAATGGCAAAGTAGAAGGAGGAGGTCGTCTTGCTAACGGAGGAACTTTGGTGGACAGGGGTCTTGGATGGGAGAATAAGGTGGGTCTTCTGGAGAAGACAGGAGCAGAGAAGCCTAAGAAGAAGAGCTGTAAAAAGCCCCCCAGACCACCCCGCCCTCCAAACCCACCAGCATTAGATGCTGCTGATCGGAAGCTGATCAGGGAGATGTCTGAGCTCACCATGTTGAGAAAGGCAAAAATTGAACGCATGAAAGCATTGAAGAAGATGAAGAATGTGAAATCAACATCTTCCAGCGGCAACCTGGGGCCTTAATTATTACTATTCTCTTCTGCTTCGTGATAATTTGGCAAGGTTAGCAGCACACACACTAAATTAGGGCTGCCTCTGCATAATGTTGTTCATTTCTTTTTGCTACTGTGGTTTGGCTTGGATTACCATTGTTTCTTGCAGTAGTAGTTAGTTTAAGTTATGAACAGTATATATATTAATACAAGAAATTTTATGTATGTTTGAATATTCTTGCACTAATTTAATATTGTGCCAAGAAAGGAATTTTCATGAATTATCCTTTTTTAACAAAATATTTGTTCTTACTTGTAACCTTGGTTTGCATTATTTATTTTCTAAATGGTTGCTATACTGTTTCACCCAGAGAAAAATTAATTCGGTTAGTCAAATGCTTTTGTAACTTTTGTGTTGCTTTGTGCTTCACATAGCAACTACTTCTTCAGATGACTGAGTAAAGAAAAACAAGTGTTTGTGTAAATTAATATTTTCTCCATTTGCAACAATGGAAAGAAGCATTACATCTGCAATATCTTTATATCTTATGATTTGTGATAGTGCTGTATTTCAAGACTATGACTGCATGCATAAAACATGGTTTAAATGATCTAATATCTTTATAATTGGGTAGTACACACTGGATCTTCTGTACAAAGCTTTCTCCATATAAGATTGTTCTGCCTAGCATGTGCATAACCATCACAATGATGCTTTTCATAGTTATTTTCACCTATCATAAGCATATTTTAGATGCTAGCATTTAGGATCTTACAAAGATCTGGAGTTTTAAAGTAGATCTACCTTTTTCATTGTTATGCTTCTTCATAAAGATCTCATTAGTCTTTTCATGATTTAATTTCTTAAACGTATTTTGTAGTCATTGGCATCTAGTGTATTGTTTCCTTTTAATTATTTGGCTTCTTTAAAGACTTCCCTAATGCTTATATGATTTCTGCATGTACTAATTATCTTCTGTTCTTGTCTTCTGTCCCGCGCGCCCCCCCCCCCCCCCCCCCCCCCCCCAAACCAAAAAATAAATGAGTAAATAAATAAATAAATAAATAACATGCTGTCATGTTCATCTATTCAATACTGCATTGATGTTTATCTCTCTAAGACTTTTGTTAGCTGATATTTGCACCCACTTTACTGGATATATTTCTTTTATTGTGATTATTCTGACTTGGAGGAGTAGTTATAATCTATTGGGTTTTGTAAACAGTCAGATGATGTGGATGTATGTGATGAAGCTCAAACCGTCCTTCCACTTGGATCAGTCTCAACTCAACTCATCTAAGCCTTTTCCCAACATGAGTGGCAATGCAATACAACTCAACTCAACTCATCTAAGCCTTTTCCCAACATGAGTGGCAACGCAATATTGTCATAAATGAAGAGAATATAATTAAATGTCATAGAACAGTAATGAACATTATGATGCCAATTGGTCATTGTTTTTGTTTGTTCTGTCTAATTTTTATAACAAGAACTTGTTGCATTTCTTTGACTGATGTGTCTATTTCAGTGTCCTGATATGCCATTCTCAGAGGGGATTATTGGAACCCAACCATGACCATGATGCATCTGTGCACTTGCAGCTTGTACCTTCTGTCCCTTCTATTACACTAAGGTCATGTAAGCACTTAGGTGGTCTTGGGCATTGAGCCTCTTGACTACCTTGTCACTTCAGATTAGGTCACTTTAAATCAGAACTTATTAAATATAATGCAAATGGCAGTGAGCTATATTTTATTAGTGCGCATAATGATAATAAAAAGCAAAAAATCACATTAAGCGCAACTTAAATGTCGGTTTAGTTTTACATCCACTAGTTCAGAAGACGATAAGGTGCCAAAAGAACGCAAACTCTTTCATTATTCTTGAAAGAACATTGGGCATCTTTTTGAACATGATGTGGTACCAAGGCCATCACAGTTGGTTGCAGAAGCAGCCTCTCAAAAATCCAAGGAGAGTCTTAGGGAGATATGCCTTGATAGCAAACCCTTAAGGGCCTAGGCATCTGTGATGGCAAATGCTAATAGATTGTCTTTTTTGTTCTTTATTAACTTAGTTATAATCAGGGATTTCAATTCACATGTGGTATGATCTCTGGTAGTTTCAAGGTGTATGGAGGTTTAATTTAGTTAGTGCAGAAAGTTCGGTACTTTTACTGAATTCCAAGACATTAACTAAGGTTGTTTTTTAAATGAATTTCTGGGCATTAATTTTGTCTTGGTAACTTGGATCATTCATTTTTAAACATTTCATTATAACATCACTTTCATTTTTCAACGTTTTATTACAATATCACCTACTTGTGCAAACTGGTTCAGGAAAACTCTCAGAAAACTAACACTATTGTCTACAAACTTGTGATATAAAATGAAGGATGAGCATGAATTAGTTGGGAATCATAACTAATAAGCTGCTTGTTGAGAAAATCTGTTAGAGATCCTCTGCTGAAATGCTTGATCTTGTTTTTATATAACATAAACTTTAATACAAATGGCTTTTTAGAAATGTGCAACCATGTATCAACAAAAGTCGCTAGGCAGTTTTATTTTCTGGACGCCTGTGTTTGCATGGTTAAATTTTTCTCATTTATTTTACAGCCACGGGGTTTTTGTTATCAGGAATTTTTTCAAGAGGCTCTTCGAGTTTGAGCTTTCATGGTTCTCCTGAATCTTCGGTAGGAACAAGGACCGGATTGATCTCAGTTCAGTTTTACAGTAATAGCTCAGCAATTGGCCTGCATGATTCTAGTTCAGCATCTCCCAGGTATGCTCACTAGCATGATTTAAAATTAAAATTTTATCTTCCTCCTGTTTAAATTGAACTTCATCTAACTTGTCAGGGGTCAGTTCAAAAGTCATATATATATATATATATATAGTACCTCGGGCATCATAACATCACTGGATGTGAAAATGCACCTTTTTTTATTGCGTGTGTGTTGGGGGGTAAGCTTCTTAGATTGTTTTCTGTTAGTCCTCGACCATGGGATATCTGTCACCGGAGACGCAAACCCAGAAACGGTGGGAACTCATGATATACTAGTTGGCATGTGGTCATGTGTTGGTGGTAATTTTGTATTCTGTTTGCAGCAACGTACAACTAGTATCTGGGGTGGATGACCATGGAGAAACAAGCAGAGATGCTGGTTGAGCAGCACCTCAAATCCTGCAGAAGCGATGCCCAAACAAAGCATTTCCAGCCTTATCATCCCGAAATGCCTTATCATCCCATTGCGGGGATTGGCTATTGTAACATATTTCCTTGTAGTCCTGTCCTGTGTACATACGAAGAGTCTGTGCCTTTTGAGAGATTGCATGTACATGACAATAATAAGCTTTTTGTTAAGAATTTGCTGAACTCGTGTCCCTCGTACTAGGCAACTTGCATGCCTCTTTTTCCTTGTGAGATCAAACTCCTGGCATCCCTATACACGTCTTTTTCTTGGTAGACGAGTCTAGCAGAGCCAAGGAAGAGTAAAACATGATGCACTGCACTTAAAACGACCAAAATCTTACATTAGGAGAGGAGGGGAGGCGAGAGGGAAGGGGGCACATCAATCTTATGTCCTTGAAGCCAGGCAGGACGGTTGCGTCAATCGAGAGCTGCCTATGTCATCCTGACGCTCTTTATTTCAGCGTTTCTGTGCAGATTGTATCGAACGATCGTGAACCAACGAACTTCTTCCTCCCTCCAATGTCCATTGAGGTTAAAACTTAAAACACGAAGAAGTCATTCACGCTATCTAGACCTATGTGTCATTTAAACCGTGTTTAAAGATATTTAAGATATTTAGGCCACGTTGTTAAATGTGACAGGATATTTAAGATAATTTCAATAAGGCTGACTGATAATTTAAGATGGGGTGATTTTATTGGAGGGATAAGTTTTTAGCCCCAAATTGGTTTAGCAAACGTGTTGAACTGAATGTTACATTTCTACTAACAAGCATCCGTTTGGTTTGCATGTGAAAATTGTATCTGTAATGTATGCAGTTGCTTGATCGCCCTGCAACAACCATTATAAGATTATCTGTATTGATATTATTATATCATTATCATATTACCACACTACATAACTACAATAATACTATAATGTAATTATATTAATAATATGTAATATTAAATTCAAAATAGAAGACAATATATAATATAACATAATGTAGCATGTTCCATTCAGATCTTACAGCATTCATTAACAGTTAACATGAGATGACAGCAGCACGGTAGCGACCGAGTTGAGAAAAAATAAGTTGGCCCAGGAAATAATAACCAATCTTGGTAGTTGGCCTCCTGCTAAATATCCCTCAATTTATGATATTTTCTTAGGAACTGAGTCACATTCAGTCATTATTGTACGATCATGTTTACAGTTTCAGATCATGATTGCCTGTATCTATCTTGTCTTCACCTTATCACAACAATTCAGCCTATATTTCAAACCAAGAAATTTAAACAATGGCTGGTCTAATTTATTAGCTCTCTATATGTAATGTGTTCCAAAAAATGAACATAGGCAACATATATATATATATCAGAGCCCTTGCTGTGAAGGATGTAGTTCTAATTGACACTAAAGAAGCTTTGCATTTAGGGTTTTTTTTCCCCCACACTAATAGAAAAGGCTGAGAGATGATATGAGAATGGCCCCTTAGCTGAAGTTCAACTTCTTCATGCTATCATTCACAATTTTTTTGCACCATCTCTATCTCAAAAGCATGTGCCTTTGCCTTAGAATTTGATTCAAGTGGCTTCAAACATCATTTCTTGATCGAGTAAAAAGAAAATGAATCATCATATTGTTGAGTATGTTCTAACATCTCAAACAATTAATGGTTAAATCTGCATTTAGTTGGTTCTATGATCTGAATTTGGCTGATCCAAGGCCATTTACCATACACGTTAAGGCCCAAAATACCTATATCATATAAAGGAAAAGTCTTTGTACACCGCCCCCAGTGCAGGCCATACCATACACGTTAAGGCCCAAGATACCTATATCATATAAAGGAAAAGTCTTTGTACACCCCCCCGGTGCATGATGGCTTGCACTAGGCGCGATGATTTGCCCATGTGCAGCCCATGCCGAAAACCTGCCCATGGGTCCCGCATCGCAAATGCGTAGACCCGCAAATGGGCAAATCATCGTGTTCGGTGCAAACCATCCTGCATCGAAGCGGTATACAAAGACTTTTTCATCATATAAAAAGCTAAACTGGAACTAAGCAATGGACGACTCGATGTGATCAATGTGGAGCACTGAGTCTTATCCAGCAGTTTCCTCAATTTAGTAAAAACAATTTTCTCATGCCCCTCCCATCTGGTGCAATCAACGTGGATTATATTATCTACTGTTCCTAAGACCTCTTATATGGAAGGTTGCCATTATCAGTATATTAAGTATTAGATTTTCAGTGGAAGAAAGGTTTAGGCCAACTCCATGATCCATACTCTGATTTTAGTGGCAGAAAGATTTGAGGCCAAACTCATTAACACCTAGCATTAGACCCAACTATAAATATAACCTTCTAAATGGTCAACAATCTCAAGAAACTTCAAATTCTATGAACCATCCACGATAACCCTCAGCTACAAAATCTGTAGATAAGAAATTCTCATGCTTTTGCCCCAACTTTTCTCCATATCATTCATTTAAAATAAATGTTTCAAGATCAAGTCATTCTCCACTATTGAAGAAGAATGCATCCTTCTAATCGATTGAAAATAACAGAGCCCACCTTGAGAATTCCAACCATTTAGCAGCTTCTCTGGACTGACATATTTCTAAACAATCTCTTCTAATGGTTATTATGTTTCCCTGATGAAAGATTGTCTCTACGTATTACCAGGGCTTTGGGATGCTGCATTGCATCAAAGAAAGATGGCCTGCTACAGCATCCATTGTTGAAGTCCAGTCTCATTAATGACAACTTTGTGGTCAACCTCAAATCCATCAGAATATAAGGATGCCTACTACTAATTACAGAGGTGATTTATAGGACCTGAATTAATATGAATTCTCTCTCTTGATCTCTTTGTTCTCGCCCTTTATTCATTTCCTTTCCTTAGTTATGTCCTACTATGTTCATTACCTATTAATTAAAAATTGATGTACAAATGCAATATCCATGGATATGACATGGAATCCAGACATCAGTTTAAGCCAAATTATTTTCAAAGCCGTTTGCTTGCAAAATTTCCATATCCTTCAAAATAACAATGTAAACAAATAGCTTTTTTATATGAAATAATAGTTAACTAACCTTTTAGAGAGAGGTGACCTCACAATTTTCACTGACCAGATATCAAGAATAATCAGCTCACTTAAAGTAAAGGTTTCCAGATATAATGCTCTAATAATAAACAGCATAAAATATTATTCCACAATTAAGAAGCCTCACCAAATTGTTAGAGAATGCATTTATTATTAATATTTTGACATTTGTTCCTTCCAAGGGTAAATTTTCCAATTTAGGTTTCCATTATCACAACACACATTAAAATTTTGGGAAAACTTTCCCCTCACTCTTCCAATGTATCTGAAATTCAACACCTACTGTGATCTCGTCTTCACTGCAAATGACTATTTTAAAGAATGTTGCTCTTCATCTTTTTTGCCACTAAAAGCACCAATACCTATTGTTCCTCTTACACAAGTTTTATCACGTTTTACCTTCAATATCTCAACTTGACAACATTAATGCCTTCAGCCAGACAACTCCCACAAAAATGCTGATGTTAATGTAGCATCTAGTATGCCTAGATTAATCCATTAAAGCATCACAAAAATGCTGATGTTAATGTTGCATCTCTTATCCACATAAATCAATCACAGAACTAAGAACAGCTCCACTACTTGATCCCAGCCATATTACAATCTGGTAAATCTTCTGCTATGTCTTCAATCTTTGTTATAATTAGATCATCTCAGCCATCAATTATGCTCATATAAATTTATATGCTTCCAGATGCAATAAAAATTCACAGATTATAGACTATTATAGTCTAAGTCAGCATAATACTTCAATGCCAACATTCCAAAAGTTCTCTATATTCAAATTCGTTTTCCCTGCATCAATTAACATCATCAAGTGCTCAATTAATCCAAATAATTGATCTGCTAAACATCTAGATACTTCAATTTTCATAATATCAAACCAGACAAGATCCTGAGGCCAACCACCAGTACATTCAGTGCAACTGGAGATTCACCAGTCCTGAGATGAAAATCAAAAATTCAATACCATAGGACACCCAAGAGTTTACTTCCTTGCAGATAACGTTTTGAGAGCATCCTTCAAGACAACAACATGTTTAGAGCCACCTAATCCCTGATCAAACGCCCTATCCTTAGGCTCACCATAGTTAAATCAAAATGACAATTAATTTAAGTCTAGACTAAAAATTCTTAATCTTATATTGAAGCATCAAGGTTTTTCTGTTCCGAATTTTAAACAACTGACTTTGAATATGATCTAAAGTATAATATTCAAAGTGGGTTAAGAAGGTTCCAACACATATCAATAGTACATAGTGAAGAAATGGAAGGTCAATCATATATCATGCTTAATATTCTCCCTGTCTTCATTTAACAAAAAAAAAAAAAAAATCATGTCTCTTAGAAAATAGGGGAAAAAAAAGCTTACAGCCAAGAAGGCTTAGAAAGATATCCTCTCAACAAGAAATTCCAAAATTAAGCTTGAATATCTGAACCAGGAAGGGCCTAGAGAAATATCCTCTCAACAAAAAAATTCCAAGCGCTTGATCAATATTAACATATGTTTACATCATCATTATTCAATGACTTTCAGGGTTTAGAGTAGTAGAGTCATTCTCAGCATGCAGGCAGTTTACTGGAGCTGGCAGTACAAAAGATACTCAAGAAGTGTTTTACTGTTTTGTTGAAGAATTCTGAATTCCTCATGATATAGGAGCTATCTCAGTAGATGGTTATACTCTCTCCTTAGAAGAGTGCAGCTGCAAAGTACCAACAAAGGGACTGAGTGAAGATTTATGATATGATAGACTGACAGAAAATTGCAATGTTACATGAGAGCTGACTTGTGCATATGGTTTAGTCAGGGTCAGTAGGGACGGATGTCCAGAGAGGAGGACAAGTATGATCATGGTATGATTGCGCATGAGAAAGGGGTTAGAGTGATAGTGATATTGCTTGGAAAAAGGGCGTTCCATCTGTTCATTTCATTTTGAATGAAATGAGGAAAGTTCCTAGAAAGGGCACAATGAACATCATCTGAGAAATCTTAGGAGTGCATCTTTCTTCTAACTTCCAGTTTTTAATCAGCTAACATGTTTCACTTCATGTAACTAAATTGAGGACAGCTTTGCATGTAGAAAGTTCCAGTTTCATGGGTATTTATGTTATTAGTACATAAAGAAAACAAAAGGCAATAGGCTTCTACATATTTCCCTTAGCTGAGGATCAAATTTAAGATTCAAAGAAAGAACGCACATGAGTTAAAAAACTGCAGATACTAGGTATCAATGTCTTTTTAGGTAAAGATCTTACACCCATGCACATTCATAAAGTAAATTCTAGAAAGATGTAAATCGACCATGATGGGACTACAACAATAAAATCAGCTGAACAGTCAAAATTCTCTTAAGAAACTAAGTTGACAAAGCATATTCAGTCAAACAAGCAACTTATGATCGTAATAATAGCACATTTACTTCTTTTCACCTGAAAGCATTGACTGGTTGGAATAATATTAAAAAATAGCTAGTGCCTTGCACACATTCCAGTAGGAGACAAACAGCCAGACATTACTTTCAAAGCAGTTGCTTCAAGCTTCAAGCTAACCTGATCTCAGCTTGAAGACTCAGCTCGAGGCCTCCAGAGTCCCAGTCTATACTTTTGGGTGTATTTCAAAATCAGTTTCCTCTGCATACATTAAACCAAAAGAAAATGGAATTACATTTCAGCAAGAACCACAATGCATGTCTATAACGTAAGATACATATTAAGAAAACATAAACATATCACACTGTTAGATAATTGCTAGTTAATAAGTAATAACAGCTACTTGATAAGAAATGAGTGCAACATACCAATCACTGCACCTCCATATAGACAACATCCATCTTTAGAATTTGCAGCCAATTGTCAACATATACATGAGAAAATGGATAACATGAAATCTACTCATTTATTAAAACTTTAGGGGGCATTTAGATGTTCAAGAATGGCATCCACATAACATTCACAAGTTTTAATTTTTAACTAAAAGGCCACATGGAAGCCAGAGAAGGGAAAGTGGAAAGTAAAGCAAAGCCAAATATTGAGATTGTGTAAAATCCTACAAGCTGCATGTCCCCTTGAAAAAAGGAGTGCTTACCTTGTTTAATGCTAAGCCAAGTATTCACACCTGGACGCCCATTAAAATAACCAATACAAAGATAAACTCCCGACTCCCACAAAGAATGAAATGAAATGTAACTATGATACACATCCATGCTATCATTGTATAGCAAGCCAGGGCATCCAAAGACCCTGATGTCTGATCAAATTGAACACATGCACTATAAAACACATATGCATGCATGTAAGCATGTCAGAAAGTATTATCAAGCAATTTATAGACAGAAATCTTAAATAATTAGTCAGAACAATATCTAAGATTATCACATCACAAAGTTATTGGAAAACAGAAAAGGATATCCAACTAGCTCAACTACTGATTCTCTCATAAAGGAACAAGCCTAGTGTGAATGCATTATGTCACATTAAGTTCCAGGCAGTGCCATGCCAAAAAAAAAAAAAGTTTTCCAAGATCGGTTTCATACAAAGAGGCAACTCAGCTCTGATATGTCAAACCATTCATCATAAGTTCGTTTCTTCAAGCCTTCTACAATCTCAGAGAAGTACACTTATGTTACTGATTCTCTCATAACGAAACAAACCTAGTGTGAATGCATTATGTCACGTTAAGTTCAAGGCATTACCATGCCAAAAAAAAGTTTTCCAAGATTGGTTCCATACAAAGAGGCGACTCGGCTCTGATATATCAAACCATGCATCATAAGTTCGTTTCTTCAAGCCTTCTACATTCTCAGAGAAGTACACTTTTGTTGCTTTTCTAAGCGATCATCTTATCCCCAACAGCCTCAAAACTATTAAGCAGAAGAACACGTTTTGATCTTATAAAAACAAAGAAAATCATATTTGAGGGCTTTAGAGCAAAACTTCTATGCATCAACAAATCCATTAGGATATTTACAAGAATAATAAGAGAAACAACCAATAGATCGAAATTGATTCAGAGAGGTAAAGAGGAAACCATACGTGTTTGCAAGGGATACCCAGCTTCTTCAGGCGAAAGGTTCTGGTGACGAGAAGCTTCTGGAAGTCCCCGATCTCTGCCTCCAGCTTCGCGACATGGGCCTCCACCCCGTTCCCCACCCCTTTCAAGAATTCCGGGATCCCCACCTTCGCTGCGGCACCGCCGGAACCCCATTAAAACCCTAGAAAAACCCTAGCTGCTTCAACGACATAAAAATCCGCAACCTTTGGAGGTCGTACTAGATACCTTCATACTTAGCCAGGTGGTAGAATCTCGCGGCGGAGAGACGGAGGGGCGGCGGAGGGAGGGTCGCGCCACCTCCGCCGTCGAGGAGCCGCTTCCAGCACTGGGCCATGAGCGCCATTTTCAGAATTCCGCCGCCACAGTGGGATTTGCGATGGGAACTGGGAAGCGGTGAATGGCCAACCATATAGTCCGGGAGAGGGTCGGATCCATTTCAGAACCTAAGCATCCGAATCCGATACAATTAAACCAAAAAAAAAAAAAAAAAGCAAAAAATGGTTTTGCAGTTTATTTATTTATATATTTTGGTAGAGAAATTTGGAAACAAAAAATTGGGGAGAGGGTCTCCAACACCAATGCCCCGATGACGACGACGAATAGCAAATAAAAAATAGTGAAAGATATAGATTAAATATAGATTGATTAATAGATAGAAATTAAAAAAGAAAATAAGTTCTTTACAAAGAAATTAATTAAGATATAGAGAGAAATTTGATATAATAATTTATAAATTAATATAGACATATGGTAGTGGTGGTGAAGAATATAATTCTTTTAAGTTGATACATTATCTATTGAGCTCTATAACTCATAATTATTGTTTAGCTTTCACATTATATTATAAAGTTTATAGATATCCTAATAAGAGTTATTTTGCTCTATATATATATATATATATATATATATATGAAGAAGAAAATTTTTAAGATGGAAATAAAATTGAATTTAAACCACTAGTATCCATTCCCTAATGATTCGGCTACGCTCAACCAGACATATTTAAAGATCTTAAAATTATAATAAATATAATTCATAATTAATTATTTTTATCATCTTCATTTACTTATGATATAATGATTATATATTAATGTCTTGCATCATATGATATCTTGTATTTGTATAATACATGGGTTAATGGCCTTTCTTCAAGTCTTTGATAGATACTTTGATAAATACACTAAATTAATTCTTATATGTATATGATATTATGAGTTTAGAGGTAATGACAACTCTATCCTATATTTTAAAATGTATTCGTTCACAGGGTTTAACTATAATTTTATGCTAGTCATCAATCTACTGTAATTATTTTTTTTTCTTCTTTTAAGATTGAGGCTGTGTATGTATAAGCGATTCTTTATGAGGTATTTATGTATATATCAAAGTTTCTTCTTTAAACTTTTTTTATCACTTTCTATGAATATAAGCCATAAACAAATCATGTACTCTCTTTGCTTTGTTAATTCTAAATTTCATTCTTCACATAATATAAATTATCTTGAGAAGTTTAGTTATATGCAATTATTACGTATAACCAGCCCTCCTATCCCTCTCTGGTGCCCACCAAACCCCTATTTCTTACCTGCAATAAACTTTATGGCACATCATCATCTCTTTCCTTCTCAACTTTCTGTATGACCCGTATAAGAGAGAAGCTCCATTAAATTGATAAACATATTCTAATGAATACAAACTAAACATATCCAAATGAATGCGAAGCAATGTTATTTAACACAGACCTTGAAGCCCCATATTTTGCATAGTTCAATTGGTTATCCATGCAAAGTTGCCTTTGAAAGTAAAATAAATTAACTTGGAGTGAATATGTTTAACTGATTCTTGCTCCTATGCTATGAAACAGGCTATTAATTTTTCTTAAAACTATAGTTGCAAAAAGAAAATAGAGTAAAAAGTAATTTAACTAAATTATTCTATTCTTTTTCAGCTAAATACTTATTGAAGGGTTTAGACTAAACTAATTTTTAAATGAGGTCAAACAAATATTTTTAAAAAGCTAGTGCACAATATTTTGCCATTCAAAACCATTTCCTACTTAACTCAATAATTATTCTGCCACATATGCTATATTAAAAGTATAATAAGCCAACTAACAGTAAATAGGTTAATCTAATATATTTAACATAATATAGTAAAATTAAGAGGTTTGTACCTATAAAGTTTATTTTATAATGTGTCAAGCTTCATTAAATAGCTTTTTTAATTTTATTAATTCTAATAAATTTTGAAATATGTATAGACCTTTTGACTCTAATAATAAAGTAGATGACAGTAAAGCAAGCATTGCATGAACATATATTGGTTTAGGACTTATTTTATAGGATATGATTTTTTTTTTTTTTTTTTGCATTTCATTTAAAGAGATAAGTACAAGAAAATAAAGAGTGTCTTCTCACTCTTTTGTATTTAGAGAGTGAACAGGATCAAACAGTAATTGGTAGGGATAACTTTTCTTTTCTTTAATCCTAAAAGTTTATTTTACCAAATTAGTGGAATAAAATTTTACTATTGACAACTCAATTATCTCCTCCTATAACATAAACATATGCTCTTCCCCCTTTTTTGCTTGGTTGGCTTGATCTTCCCTTCGTTAGCAATTGTCCCTTATTTATTTTCATCCAACAAAGCATTGCTCATTTATGAAGAAGAAAATTAGAAGTAAAGTATACCTAAAATTACGATGATAAATAAGCTTAATCATGGTACTATCTTCTCTATAAATAGGCAAAAGTATACAAAATGATAGTTGAGACCATTTGATGTCACTGTTGTAAAGAATAGAGAAGCCATGGAAGGCAGCTTAAAAGAAAAGAGGGTTGGAATAAGATGGCTAGGGTTTTAGAGAAAAGAAGATGGCAAGAGATTTAAGCTTATGCATGTATCAGAAACAACTTTTGATGTTTATTAAACATATCGAATCAAGATTTTGATGAATATATCATTATTTTCATCCCCCCTCAATCCATCGATTTTTAATCCCCATTTTTGTCTGTAATTTTAAATGAATCAAGTTCCTTTAGGGTCTGATATGATAAGTGCAAATTGTAATCCCTAAGACAACTATTAAGACTATGAAACAAATATACACCTTCAAAGGTGAGCCAAGAGTCCCATGTACTCCATGCAGCAACTGCTTTACTACCCACAAGCTAGACTTGTTTAACCAGCTTACTGTTTTTAATGATAATATCAATAGAAAGAAGATGGGTTTACCAAAATACAACAGATGATTTGGCAGAGGCAAATAGGGTTCAATCCGTATCTTCTCTAAGGCCAGTCAGATATAAGATTGTTATAGCATGACGAAAGAGAGGAAAGAGCCAAGATTCCAGGATGGACAAACTGCTTTACTAGTTGATTTCCTAGTAAATTGGACAATAGCAAGATCTTGGGCTTTCTTCTTTGTTGTCAAAAAAATACATATATTTTTTTTAAAAAACTGCCAGCCATGTAACAATGCATCAAAGCCATTAACAATTCTACTAACTCAAAATCTGGAAAGACTAAAAGACTGAGAATTTTCCATCAGAAGGTTGCAAGTATGTGCACAAAGTAACATCTATTGGAGAATCTTGTGATCTATGGAAGTCGACATTGGTTTCACAAAATAACTGAGCATCTCAGCCACTCTGGGGTCAAAATATTAGCACCAAGGTCACACATGCAACCCACATTCAAGAAGTCGGACTACAGTGAAGGTGCAAGATGTGTCAGCTGGAGAATACCACTCTCCATTGGTGGGCTGCTAATTTGGTTGCTATTTTGATCATCAGCAGCAAGCCAATACAGACTCTGGCTGCATACATCTGGCTCAGTTAGCAAACTGGAGTAAGCCATGGGGGCGGACGGTCCAGAACCGGTTGGAAGCTGCAAGAGGCTGTGAAGGAGAGATGAGGGCACGAGAGCTGGTTGGTGTGAGATATATGAGCTGTTGTCAGCCAGTTGTTGGTTGTTGCTGGCTTGAAGAGATTGTTTGATCCGTCTTGCAGATGCTCCAATGGTAGATCGGTATTTGCAATGGCTTCCACATCATATCGACTAAGCTCAAAGTTGGTGACAGCACTGGCACCTCTGAACTTGATTGCAGCAACATCATAGGCCTCAGCAGCTGCTTCTTCCGTGGCTGAGAGAACGTAAGAAAGAAAATCATGTTCTACAATGGAACATATGCTACAATATATAGGTCCAGTGAGATGGATTATGTTAGAAAGTAGAGTGGCAATGAGCACTGGTAAAATAGACCCATATCAGAGAGAGAAGCAAAAGCCACAATCAACTCAATATATGATGACATTACAGTCAATACTCTCTGAAAATAGGGGTGACAATTGACTATGGAATCAGACTTACAGAATGTTCCGAGGTAGAGATCTTTGTTGCCTGCAACACGGCCTATCCTTGCTTGCCAACGCCCATGTTGGTGATGCCTACCGAATCACAGAAAGCCACTGTCATTATATGCATCCTCAAATAAAATCATGGGATATGTACAGCATGGGATATGTACAGCAGTCCTACGTGAACGTATGATACTGATTTCCCAACATCTTCCATATTTTTACATTTTGAATTTTACCTTGTCACCCCTCTGTAGATAGAAGCGCCCCTTGAAAAACCGCTGCTCTTTCTGGAAAATTTTCCCAATAGAAAATAACCTCATAAGAATCGGCATTATTCATCCTCTTGCTAGCAGTTGGCTATGGAGGAGTAGTATCACTACCTTCTTAGAGATGCAATAAACTCTTGCTTGGACATGGCCTTCATCTCCTCAATTTCCCTGCTATAAATTTTTACCTAGAGAAGGAACATTGCACCAGGTTCTTAGTCATAAAAACAGGTAACTTTATGAGATGGGCATTTTCTCTAAAATTCTTACATAATAAGACCTAAAAAAATTGGAAATCTAGTTGTTTTTTTAAGGCTGCAGATATGGGTGTCAAACAGGCCGATAAACATAGGAATTGGCCCAATGGACCATTGTGCTGTGCTGACATGGCATAGTTAATATGGTGGGCTGTGCTAGCATGTCATGTCACACCAAAGGGGGCGGAAATATGGATTGGCCCAATGGACCATTGCGCTATGCTGGCACGACATAGTTACTATGACGGGTTGTGCTAGAATGTCATGTGATACTAAGGAAAAGTCTTTGTACACTGTCTCCTGTGCAGGATGGCTTGCACCGGGCATGATGATTCACCCATGCGTAGGCCTGCGCCATGGGTCTTGCAACGTAAATGCGCGGACGAATCACCGTGCTTGTGCAGGCCATCCTGCACCGAATGGTATAAAGACTTTCCATGATACCAAAGGGGAAATAAAGAGGCGGTACAGCCTTCAAGCCCATATCCTAGTCGAACCAAGCCATGCCATGCCACTATGTTGCATCATTCTATGGCACGATCTGAGCCTAGCTCAGCCCACCAACTTGGCGTAGCAGCCTGTGCAGGGCAGGTTTTTTTTTTTCTTCGATTTTTTAACTTATTTATAAAAATTAAATAAAATAAATTAAATATGATAAGAATACCCCTAAAATGGATGAGAACATCCTTGAACTTATCCTAAGAGAGGAAAAATATAAAACCATGTAAATGGGCCAGGCCAAATCGCATGCCTAGCCCATGCTAGCCCATGGGCCAGGTTGATACGGTCCATCACTCAGTCCAGCATGGATCAAGGAGTCGGCTTGTGTGCCTGGCATGGCCCACATCGTGCAGAGCCAAGCCATGCCATGGGCCACTCAGCCCATTTGACACCTATGGTTATAGATAGAAATTTAATTGTTGATAGAGCGTTGCAAACTAATCCCTCAACATCAATCAAATGGACGCCCTCACTAGAACTATAGAACATATGTAGCATTAAAAGAAGAAAAAATAGCTACCCCTAAGTTAATTTGTCGAAACTAGCTAGGACAAGAGCTACTTTCCACCTTTCACTCCTGTGACGAAGTTATTAATTGTTGCCAAAGAATACTATGACAAACTATTACTAGTTGGAGGGTACCGTAAAGTTCGTAGTGGCAGTAGGACCCCAGTATTTCAAAGCCGCAAGATCATAAGCCCTTGCTGCTTTTTCTTCATCGTCGTATCCACCTACATCAAGTTAATAGTCAGCTCACATATTCAAACTAGAAAGTTGGTGCAACTGGAATTGAAAATATATGTCACTTACCCAAGTACACTGATCAAAACGCACGACCATTACCAACATCGAATGCAAATCCATGCAAAACAGAGTATAAATTGCATATCAGCCAAATAGTAATTAAGGCACCAGATTCTATTTAAATCAGCCGGAACTGGACAATAAAGAAAAAGCACTGCAATGCTGTAAATTTTAAAAGAACTCTTATGCTGCGTCCCTGAAAAAGAAGAACATAGGTATCCAGGCCTGGACTTTTGGGGAAATAATATATCCAAGGATAGAAGGAACCAACATATCCAGTTCCCAAGCCGTGGCAAGCCCAAGTCACACAACAGGCTAATCAATCGCGTAGCAAATTGCTACAACTACGATTCGGACAAGAGCGCATTGGCAACGCCACAGAATGATAAAGTTATCTTATCTCATCGCAATGTAATGAAGTGACATATGGGAAGCCATGGGATAGGCTTCGGTGGTCAAAGACGCTGGTGGTGAGAGACATGAGACTTGACATTGAACTCCAAAAGGCAACAGTGTACTTCCGAGCCGCTGCAGCTCGAAGAAGAGACTTGAATTTGATTCTTTTACCCTATGCGCCGTCGCATCACTCCCCCGCCATCCATCAGATATCAATCTCTTCCCCCACTAGCCAAAAGGCTTCATGATGAGAACTTTGACGAAGGCCCTATCAAATATCAATCCTCCAGACGCCTGACACAGAAACCAGCCTCCCTCTGTGGCGTGCCAGGCCTCCATTGGCCAACAACAATGCGAGGCCCTTCAAGCCATCTCAGCTGATCCCAAGTCCCAACCCTCCTCAATGCACCACAGACTTGACATGTTACACCTATGCATATTTGTAAACTATTTATAAAATCAAATAAAAGCAAAAGGCCTCCATGCGCCCATAAGTTATAAACCGTACCGTTCCACAAGAACCACAATATTAACTGCTGCAGAGGAGGGGAGGGGTGTGGACTGGTATTAAAGCACAAGAAAAGGGGAAAAAAAATTGAAGATTTGAAATATAGAGAATAAAAAAAATTTAAGAAAAAGAGGGTTCCTCTGTTCCATCGCTTCCATACACTCCGAAACAAAGTTTTATTTATTTAATCCCCTTCAGATGGGTGGCGGTGACTGAGACCCTGAGACACTGACACAACATCCCATCCCTTCCCCGTGTTTTTACCCCGAAGCGGCGGCATCTCGCACAACGCGAAGGCGCTCATCAGTCATCTCCCGTACACAAATATACCATCAAACATCCCCTCTACCGATTCTTTTCTAGTCCAATTCATTTCATCACGATTATTCACAGGAGAGAGAGAGCCGCGGGGGGAGGGAGAGAGAGAGAAACTATTGGGGTGCAATTAATCAAAGAGAGAAGGATGACCATAAATTAATCAAGTGGAACGAAGGAAATCAGTTTCGCACGTGCGTACCTTGCCTGCCCTTCCGCTTCTGCCCCTCCCTCCGGCACGTGTTGTCCCACAAGTGGGCCTCATATCGGCCCGTCCACCGGTGCCTGCAAAACCGCCACATGTGTGCCATGGCTCGTCACCTCATGACGCGCTTCGCGAACCTATCTTACCGTTTGTAATTAATGGATAGATTTTCCAGAACTCTTACATAATCGTCGCTTAATCGATCACGTACCTGGTCACCCCTCGGTAGACCGATGTCCGATGACCCGCCCCGACCGCCGCCATCGACGTCATCACCGCCTTCTTCGCCGCGGATCCGCCGGGCTTCTCCGGCGCCAGCAACTCCGGCGGAAGCGGCCGCGAGCAGGCTGAGAGGGCGTACTCCATCCCTGGCTCTGGCGAGAAGCCGCCAAGCTGGCTAGCGGGCGCCGAAGCGGAGTCGTCAACTTCCGAGTTCACGGAGTTGCCGGCGAGCGCGAGGGCTCCAAGATCGTCGGGGTTCGGTGGGATAGGGTTGTGAAGACGATCATGCACCGCGCCGAGGGAGGATGAATCCTGGCAGTCGGTCAGGGTGTCGGAGCACGGATCCGCCAGCGGAGACGGTTGCTGCCCACAGGGCAAGTCCTCCAGCTTTGAGGCCTGGAGCAAGGAGTGGAAGGGACCGATCTCATCGTAGCTAGAAGGGCACAAGAGCATTTCCATCGGAGGGTAGGAGAACGAGATCCAGTTGTTCACCGGCGCCATACTCCCTCCTTTAGTTTAAGCTACCTGAAAGAAAGTAAGAAAGGGATATAAAAAACCTAAAGCTTAGGGATAGTTGAAAGCCTTTGGTCAAATACGTCAAGGGCTTCGAGAAACCTTCAAGCCATGGTGGATTAAGAAAGTCTCCGCTTCCTCGTTCTCCACACTCGGCTCCACCTCCACTTATAGGCCGACCCGAGTAAGAACAAGAGAAACAGAGAAGGAGAAGCAACAGCCGTTTGTACTGTAGGCTTTCGATAGCAGCAAGAGAGATAGAGGGAGAAGAATGAAAGGATAGGCGGGACCTTTTTCCTTACATCATTCGCTGCCCTTTTTTTCTTTCGTCTCCACCATTCTCTCCCGCCGTAGTCAAGAGCTCTGACCAGCTTTGCGGATATTCGGGCGGCGAATGAAAGCTAGAGCAACCGAAAGACTCACAGAGAGGAGCGATGAAAGAAAACGGAGGGCGGCTTTTATACTCCGGGTGGAGGAAAGAGGAGGAAGTACGAAAGGAATGCTTTGATTGACGGAAACGGGCTCGGCTCCGTAACGGGAATAGCAAAGAGGAGTTCGGATCCGCTGTTATACCAATCATCCGTCGCCCTTCTTGTTACTGGTCCACGTAAGCTCCAGCTATTTTAATCGTGGGCCCCATTCTCCACTCAAGTGACACGACGCTCTGCGTGATCAGAGCTGCAGCTCATGCCGCCAACATCATCAGCAAACCGAGGTGAGTGTTGGAATGGCGGTGATGCGCGGATGATTCTACGCTATTAGGGAACTGTAAAGGAAGAAAATTAATGAAAATTTTTTTTTTATCACGATATATCTTTCACATTATAGTATTTATAGCTTTATAAAATTATATACACTTAATTACTTTAAAAATTTATTATTTTATTAAAAGTATTTATAGTTATCATGTTGCTTCTATAAGGTCGATACCTTCAAGATCAACATGCATATTGATGACGCTGATCATTTTTTTGGATATCGAAATGAAGATGCTTCTCAAATCCTTGCTTCGCTGGGATGCTTGCAAAGAAGTTTCGGGACCAGAGAGAGTCTCCGACGGGATCCTCCGATGGCCAAGTTAGTGACTGAGGTCACAGCTGAAGAAGGGCTCGAGTGAGCCCTGTTTTATGTGGAAAAGAAGGGTCTCCAAGAGGAGGAATCCCTTTTGAGAGTTTAGATGACGATTTTGGGGGTTATCGCGCATACCTGTTTGGTGAGTGGGTTCACCTTTTATAGGGGTTGACCCTGGCATGACCACATGGGGTGGCGTGAGTCAGAAGATCTGCAGAGCCCTTGCGTAGATCTGGGCTGGTTGGTGGGTTACGTTCCATCAGCAACGGGGCTGTTGGGCGGCGCGCGTCAGAGAGGCGGTTTCTTGAGCCGCTGGGGCTGATCTGGCGGAACTGGGGAGTCCCGGGTTGAGTCGGGCCGGCCGGGACGGCCTTGGCCGACTAGGCGGGACTGGAGACGTGGAGAAAGTGTCGGGGGTGACCTGCTTGGAGACGCCGTGGCCGGCTGGGAACCGGGGCCGCCTAGCTTGGAGACGCCATGGCCGGCTAGGAACCGAGGCCGCCTGGGAAGGTGCCGGGGCCGGCTAGGAACCGGGGCCGCTTGGGAAGGTGCTGGGGCCGGCTAGGAAGCGCCGGGGCCGACTGGGAAGGTGCTGGGGCCGGCTAGGAAGCGCCGGGCCGACTGGGAACCGGGGCCGCCTGGAAGGTGTCGGGGCCGCCTGGCTTGGAGACACCGTGGCCGGCTAGGAACCGGAGCCGCCTAACTTGGAGACGCCATGGCCGCTAGGAACTCGGGCCGCCTGGGTTGGAGACGCCGTGGCCGGCTAGGAACCGGGCCGCCTAGCTTGGAGACGCCGTGGCCGGCTAGGAACCGGGGCCGCCTGGGAAGGTGCCGGGGCCGGCTAGAAGCGCTGGGGCCGATTGGGAACCAGGGCCGCCTGGGAAGGTGCCGGGGCCGCCTGGGAACCGGGGCTGCCTGGCTTGGAGACGCCGTGGCCGGCTAGGAACCGGGGCCGCCTAGCTTGGAGACGCCGTGGTCGGCTAGGAACAGGGGCCGCCTAGGTTGGAGACGCCGTGGCCGGCTAGGAACCGGGGCCGCCTAGCTTGGAGAAGTCGTGGCCGGCTAGGAACTGGGGTCGCCTGGGAAGGTGCCGGGGCCGGCTAGGAAGCGCCGGGGCCGACTGGGAACCGGGGATGCCTGGGAAGGTGCCGGGGCGCCTGGGAACTGGGGCCGCCTAGGAAGGTGTTGGGGCCGGCTAGGAAGCGCCGGGGCCGCCTAGCTTGGAGACGCCGTGACCGGCTAGGAACCGGGCCGGTTAGGAAGCGCCGGGGCCGACTGGGAACCGGGGCCGTCTGGGAAGGTGCCGGGGCCGCCTAGGAACTGGGGCCGCCTAGCTTGGAGACGCCGTGGCCGGCTGGGAAGTGCCGGTCTTGGAGGTGTCGGCCTTTGGGGCCGACTGTCTTCGAGGTGCCGACCTTGGAGGTTTCGGTCTTGGAGGTGCCGGCCTTTGGGGCCGACTGTCTTGGAGGTGCCGGTCTTGGAGACGCCGATCTTGGTAGGTGTCGGCCTTTGGGGCCGACTGTCTTCGAGGTGCCGGCCTTGGAGGTGCCGGTCTGGGAGGTGTCGGCCTTTGGGGCCGACTGTCTTTGAGGTGTCGGCCTTGAAGGTGCCGGTCTTGGAGGTGTCGGCCTTTGGGGCCGACTGTCTTGGAGGTGTCGGCCTTGGAGGCGCCGGTCTTGGAGGTGTCGGCCTTTGGGGCCGACTGTCTTGGAGGTGCCGACCTTGGAGGCGCCGGTCTTGGTAGGTGTCGGCCTTTGGGGCCGACTGTCTTTGAGGTGCCAGCCTTGGAGGCGCCGGTCTTGGACGTGTCGGCCTTGGAGGTTGTAGCCAAAGGCCGGAGCCGAAGGCCGTCGCCGAAGGCCGACGCTGGAGGCCGGAGCCAAAGGCCAGCACTGGAGGCCGACGCTGGAGGCTGGCGCTGGAGCCTGGCGCTGGAGGCCGACGCTGGAGGTTGGCACTGGGGGCCGGTGCTGGAGGCTGGCGCTGGGGGCCGGCGCTAGAGGCCGACGCGGAGGCTGGCACCTTTGGGGCCGTCCAAAAAATTTTATTTTTCATAGGGTCAACTGGCCCCATCAAATGCCCCCCACACTCCTTGAGCTTGCGTGCCCCGCATCAGCTAAGCGAAAGGAGTGTAGAACTTTTTTTGGAGGCAAATTGATTACCTCACGCTCGCCACTAGCGAACGCTAACTTTTTGACGCTAGTCAGTTAGCCGTTGAGGCCAAGATGAAGCCGCAGAGTTGAGGCCGTCGAGAACCTTTTGAACCCCGGAGGGTGACCTAAGAGCTGAGAGTTGGCAGGTTCCTTTTCTTTAAAGAAATTGGTCTCCTTCTGCAGGGCTGGTCTGCCCCTAGGAAACTCTGTTGATTGGAATCCGTAGGTCTTGAGCTGAGGGTGCCGACACGGAGCCGGTCTTGGGTACCGATGCAGAGGCCGGTCTTTGGTGCCGACGCGGAGTCGGTCTTTGTTGCCGATGTGGAGTCGGTCTTTGGTGCTGACGTGGAGCTGTTCTTTGGTGCCGACGCGGAGCCGGTCTTTGGTGCCGACGCGGAGTCGGTCTTTTGTGCTGATACGGAGTCGGTCTTTTGTGCCGACGTGGAGCGGTCTTTGTTGCCGACGCAGAGCCAGTCTTTGGTACCGACGCGGAGCCGGTCTTTGGTGCCGACGCGGAGCCGGTCTCTGTCTAAGAAATATATTTATCCCAAGAGCGTGATAAACAATATTCTGAATAATACTTTATTAAAGAATCAGCAAGCTACTGATAATACCGTCCACGTTCCGAATGCGGGGGAGAAGCTTCCCATTTTGATGCCAGCTTGCTTCCTTCCGTCGGCTCCCCGAGCTGCTGCTCGCCCCTCATGAGGTCATGCTATTGTTCCTTCCGTTGGGGCATTGTTGAGGTAAATCTGAGGCGCTGGAGGTGCCGACGCACTTGGGGCCGCGAGGTTTCCTTGAACGAACCTGCCCAAGTGGCCCTGCTGAACAAACTTTTCAATGGCCTTCTTCAACTGCGGCAATCTTCGGTGTCATGTCCATAGTCTTGGTGATACCAGCAGTAAAGCTCTTTGTTGTGGGGGTTTTTGACTTTAGGGGACGTGGGCATTGAAAGTAAGGCTCCTCCTCAATCTCTCGCAGGATGTGGGAGATCGGAGCCATGAGAGGAGTAAACCGCCCCTTAGGAACCAGCACCTGGGGCCGGTGGTCAAAGCGACGGGGTGGTTCAGGCTGCCTGGATCGTCCCTCAGCTGGTTCGTGGGCGTTGGCTTCTTATTGGAACTCCTGCCGGCTTCCCTTCTGGACGAGTCAGCCTCGTTGGCGCGGATGTACTTCTGGGCTCGAAGGAGGAGGTCGGAATAAGAGCTTGGGGGCTTCTTATCCAGGGAGAAGTGAAGCGGGACGGAAGGAGTCCCCGCTTCAGCGCTAGGAAGGCCACTGCATCGTCGAGATGGTAGACCTCGAGGACGGCGGTTTTGAATCGGGACACGAAGTCCCGCAGTGACTCTCCTTCCTTCTGGCGGATGGAGAAGAGGCTATCTACCACCCTTGGGATCTGGCGGCAGGCATCAAAGTGGGCCAAAAATGCCCTCTCCAACTCCCGGAAGGAGTCAATGCTGTGAGGGGGCAGGCGTGAGTGTCATGCACGGGCGACCTTCCGCAGGGTTGCGGGAAGGCCTTGCAGAGGAGGGCATCTGGGGCGCCCTGGATTTGCATCATAGCTTTGTAACTCTCGAGGTGATCGAGGGGGTCGGTTGTACCGTCGTACGGGTCCACCTGGGGAAGCAGAACCTCGAGGGAACCGGTTCCTCCAGTATGCGGCGGGTGTAAGGAGGACGAGTGTCGAACTCTTCCTCCAGCTGATGGTTGATCTTCCTGGCGAGCTCGTCGAGGCACCGGTTATACTCCTCCAGGGTTCCTCCGCCTGACGGTTGATCGTCGGGGCCCTCCGAGATGGCTCGGAGGAAGAAGAAGAAGAGGAGGCAGAAAGAGATGGAGACGGAAGTTGGGACTTCCGTCTGGGTTCCTCGTGATGATGTGGCTTGGGAGGAAACTCGCTGGGGCCATGGTCAGGGGACCGTGGCCGCTTGGAGGGCTCGCGCCGAGGATTCCTGGGGGAAGCTTGACGTCGGCCGGTCCCCGCCAGGGGAGCCTCCCCTCGCCGACTACTGACTGGTGGGGGGAGCGGTCTGGTGCTGGGTGGCCATGGACTGCTGCTGCTGGAGCCCGTGGACCATGGCAGTGAGATTCTGAACTTGCTAGGAAAGTTGCTCGCTGTTTGGACAGCGATCCGGCGGCGGGCCGGCAACCGGAGGGTTAGCAGCAGGGGGAAGCCTCCTGCTGCCTAGCCGGCGGGATGAGCCCTGCCAGACAGCTGACGGAGGCATCCTGAGTCGCGTCACCGCCATGGCTTCTGGAAGAAGAGAGGGGACGAAAGATGTAGCCGGTTCGCTACTTTTTCTTATCCCCCTTCCTGGCGCACCAATCTGATGATGCTCGATACCTCTCCTGGACGTCGGCTTCTCGAATCCTCGCTTCGCCGGGGTGCCTGCAAAGGAGTCCCACCGAAGGGGGTCTCCGGCGGGATCCTTCGACGACCAAGTTAGTGACTGAGGTCACAGTTGAAGAAGGGCTCGAGTGAGCCCTGTGTGGAAAAGAGGGGTCTCCGAGAAGAGGAATCCCTTTTGAGAGTTTAGATGGCGATTTTGAGGTTATCGTGCATACGTTCACCTTTTATAGGGGTTGACTGGCATGATCACGTGGGTGGCGTGAGTCAGAAGAGCTGCAGAGCCCTTGCGTGGATCTGGGCTGGTTGGTGGGTTACGCATCAGCAAGGGGGCTGTTTCAGAGATGAGCCGCTGGGGCTGATCTGGCGGGAACATTCGGGCCGGCCGGGACGGCCTTGGCCGACTAGGCGGGATTGGAGACGTGGAGGAAGTGTCGGGGGTGACATGCTTGGAGACGTCTGGCCGGCTGGGAATCGGGGCCGCCTAGCTTGGAGACGACGTGGCCAGCTAGGAACCGGGGCCGCCTGGGAGGTGCTGCAGCGTCGGGCCGACTGGGAACCGGGGCCGACTAGGACCGCCTAGGAACATGCCGTGGCCAGCTAGGAACCGGGGCTGCCTAGCTTAGCTAGGACCGAGGCCGCCTGGGTTGACGCCATGGCCGGCTTAGCTTGGAGATCGGCATGGGAATGACTCCAACGGCTGACTGGGAACTAGTAAGAAACAGCGAAAAGAAAGGAAAAGATTGCCTATGAAGTCGTTCTCTCTTCTTTAGGAATTCTCTCAAAGCTTCGTGATAGGAATTTTATCGGCTTCATAGGAATAGCTTATACTATTTAATTACTCTTAAAAAGCCTTGGAGGCGCCGGTCTTGGTAGATGTCGGCCTTTACTGTCTTCGAGGTGCCGACCCTGGAGGTGCCGGTCTGAGGTGTCGGCCTTTGGGCCGACTGTCTTCGAGGTGCCGGCCTTGGTGGCACCGGTCTTGGATCAGCCTTTGGGGCCGACTGTCTTGGAGGTGCTGGCCTTGGAGGCGCCGGTCTTGGAGGTGTCGGCCTTTGGGGCCGACTGTCTTGGAGGTACCGGCCTTGGAGGCGCCGGTCTTGGTAGGTGTCGGCCTTTGGGGCTGTCTTCGAGTGCCGGCCTTGGAGGCGCCGGTCTTGGACATGCCGGCCTTGGAGGTTGTAGCCAAAGGCCGAAGCCAAAGGCCATCGCCAAAGGCCGACGCTGGAGGCTGGAGCCAAAGGCCAGCGCTAGAGACCGACGTTGGAGGCTGGCGCTGGAGGCCGACGCTGGAGGCCGACGCTGGAGGCTGTCACCCTTTGGGGCCGTCCAAAAAATTTATTTTTCATGGGGTAACTGGCCCCATCACATACTATTCCCTTATTAAAGGCATTTATGGCTGCCACGTTGCTCTCCTCCGACCACCGAACCCAACCTCCAAGGCCGACACCTCCAAGACCGACACCTCAAAGGCCGACACCTCAAGGCCGATACCTTCAAGGCCAACGTGCATACAATTGCTCCAAGGCATTTATTACCTTATTCTCTCCCTGTATAAAGGCATTTATGGCTACCATGTTGCTCCTCTCGGTCTCAACTCTTGCTTAGCCTCGGACCTGCAGCTGCCAAGCTCCCTCCAGCCATGAATAGTGTCATGCAAGTGAACAGAGCCTCGTATGTGAACAGTGCCATGCAAGTGTTCACCATCGGTCTTTTCTGAGAGAGCATGAATGGTGCCACACAAGCACTCTATAATCAATGTTCTACGAGGGATAGTTGGCTTCAACTCAACATCATCCTTTTCCCCCAACGGCTGTACCTTGGACCCATACGACTAACTTTATCATCCATCACTGTCCGCATAGGACAACCAAAAAGGTGACGTAGGGGACATGTTTGGCAAGCGCCATAACGATCAGCCATGCCCTATGACCACCTACTCTGACAGGACACGGCCTGCAGCTTGACACGTCATATGAAGATAAGCTCCACTGTGCTGCCATCAACTAATGTTCTGACAAGTGATCACGCCCCAAGCCCACGGACTCCAGGCATCTATAAAAAGGGTAAGAGGGACCCCAACCAGGTAACACACTCATAACGCTCCTAAACGCTCACAAAGAGAGCTCTTCTCGGAGCCCCTCTCTCTCTCTCTTCCTCTTTCGAGCTTCCTCAAGCTCACGGCTGTTGCCCATAGCGCTGACTTGAGCGTCGGAGGGTCCCCACCGGAATTTCCAGCCCCCGGGACTTGTTTGCAGGCCCGCAGGCGCAAGGAGCTCGCCGGAGGACCCCGGGCTCGCTGGAGGAGGCGACCGGACGCTCGAGGCCGGTGATTTGGCATCAACAGATTGGCATACCAGGAAGGGGGGCATGCACGGAGAGAAAGAAAGCTCTGTCTCCTTAAGCTATAAGTCTCCGTCCCCTCTAAGATAGCTATGGTGGTGATGCGCATGCCGAAGGTTCTCACCAATCGTGCTGGGGGGCATCCACATCGCACTAGGCAGCAAAAGGCCACCCTCTCTGCTCATTCACCACCAACCTCAGCTGCTCTAATTAACCAGCTGGCCATCTTCAATCAACAAGTTCAAGCCTTGAATGCAGCAGTTCATGAACTGCAGAAGCAACGTTCGGTGGCCACTCAGCAGCAGCCCAAGCTTCTCACATCGCTCGTGATAGCTGCACCCGTTAGTCAACGATTCATCTGTAGAAAATCTCTTCAGGGAGAAGTTATCACTATCATGCGCCGTCTAAGCACCACCATCATGAAGCTTTCAAGAGACTGTGGTCTCCTAGCTCCCGCTCAAGCATCCACTCCACCCCTTAATCATCTGGTGCTTAGATGAGGAAGCATCTGGATGAACAACACCGGCGGCTGGAAGAGCTCACTCAAAGGCTCAACAATCGGCCAGAGGTGGACTGCAACATGGGTAGCAGAATAGTTTCCAAAAAGGATGGACTTGAGACATTATTCGTCACCTCAAGCATTTATGGGCATTTTAATTTCTGATGGTAGCAAGCCGAGAGGTGTTGTTGCAATTAATGCAAGGAGGAAGATGAGGACAAAAGGCTTTGACTGGTGACTCCAACTTTTCTCTCCTTCTCTCTCCTTCTCTCTGTTACACCCAAAAGCTAAACCGAGCCCAGGACCTTTTACGGATTTTATTTTAGCTGCTCTTAAGCTTCAGCACCGAGGGTAATCAATCTCTTCAAAGAAAAAGCTAGGCAAAGAGCCCTCCCAGCAACTGCCGACCTTTTTACTCTCAGCAATGCCCTTGATGGACTCTCTCAGCCATTCATCTTCAATGACCGCCAACTGTCGAGGCTTTCCTCAACGGCCTCCAGCTTTGTCCCGATTTCTAGCTTCTTCCCGGCCACAGACATCTCGTCCTGACCTCCAATGCGAGGGAAGGCCCAAGTAAGGGCAACGACACCTCCAATCCAACTAACATGACCCTGGGGGCAGACCACCAGCGGGCGAAGTGCTCAAATCCACAAAAGGAAAAACATGGGTGCTACAAGAGCTAAGTATATTGCACTTAAGACAGTTTTCTTTCATTAATACTTAAAAATGCCATGCAGGGAAGATTTACCTTACATCAACATCGAAGACCAACCTCGCTTTGGCGTCCATAAGCCCGGGTCCAGTAGGGAAGACCTCGGTCGACCCCAAGCGCCGGCACCACAAAGCCCGGGTCTAGCAGGGAAGACCTCGGTCGGCCCCAAGCACCGGCACCACAAGCCCGGGTCCAGCAGGGAAGACCTCGGTCGGCCCCAAGCGCCGACACCACAAGCTCGGGTCTAGCAGGGAAGACCTCGGTCGACCCCAAGCGCCGGCACCACAAGCCCGGGTCCAGTAGGGAAGGCCTCGGTCGGCCCCAGCGCCGGCACCACAAGCCCGGGTCCAGCAGGGAAGACCTCGGTCGACCCCAAGCGCCTGCACCATAAGCCCGGGTCCAGCATGGAAGGCCTCGGTCGACCCCAAGCGCCGGCACCATAAGCCCGGATACCACTGGCAGAGCGATGAACCATCGACACTCAAGCCCGAGACCAGCTTGGCACCAAAAGCCAAAAACTGACTCCAACGTCGATACCAAACACACATAGGCAATTTTATTTCAGCCCCTGCGGCTTTATTTCTGCTTCGGCCATCTTGTTTTAGCCTCAACGGCCTTATTATAGCCTCATCGGCTTATCTCTGCCTCCGCGGCAACGGCTCTCTCTGTCTCAGGAGTATCATTGGCTCTTTGCCTCAATGGCATGTGCCGGGGACCCACATCCAAACTTTATGTCAAAGGTTAAAGACACAAAGTCAGGTGAGGATCAGCCACTTGGGAGGTGACGCTCCTTTCGCCTTGCTGGAGTGGGCCCGCTTCGTCTTAGGAGCGAAGGGGCATCTGATGTGGCTATTAGAGAATCGTGAAGGAAATTGATGGAGCCCCCCCCCCCTTCGGCTAAGGGTATTTATGGCCTCATAAAGCCACGTACACCCAATTGCTCTAAGGCATTTATTGCTTTATTAAAGGCATTTACGGCTGTCGTTGCTCTCCTCCGACCACTGAACCCAACCTCAAAGGCCGGTACCTCAAGGCCAATGTGCATTGCTCCAAGGCATTTATTGCCTTATTCTCTCCTTATATAAAGGCATTTATGGCTGCCACGTTGCTCCTCTCGGTCTCAACTCTCGCTTGGCCTCGGACCTGCAGCTGCCAAGTTGCTCCTCTCGGTCTCAACTCTCGCTTGGCCTCGGACCTGCAGCTGCCAAGCTCCCTTCGGCCCTCGACCTGCAGCTGCCAAGCTCCTTCCGGCCGTGAACAGTGCCATGCAAGTGAACAGAGCCTCGTACGTGAACAGTGCCATGCAAGTGAGAGCATGAATGGTGCCACACAAGCACTCTATAATCAATGTTCTACAAGGGATAGTTGGTTTCAACTCAACATCATCCTTCTCCCCTAACGGCTGTACCTTGGGACCCACACGACTAACTTTATCACCCATCACTGTCCACATAGGACAACCAAAAAGGTGACGTAGGGACATGTTTGGCAAGCGCCGTAACGATGCCCTGCGACCACCTACTCTGATAGGACACGGCCTGCAGCTTGGCACGTCATATGGAGGTAAGCTCCACTGTGCTGCCATCAATTAATGTTCTGACAAGTGATCACGCCCCAAGCCCACGGAATCCAGGCATATATAAAAAGGGTAAGAGGGCCCCGATCAGGTAACACACTCATAACGCTCCTAAACGCTCACAGAGAGAGCTCTTCTCGGAGCCCCTCTCTCTCTCTTTATCTTTCGAGCTTCCTCAAGCTCACGGCTGTTGCCCAGAGCGCTGACTTGAGCGTCGGAGGGTTCTTGTCGAAATTTTTGGCTCTCGAGGCTTGTTTGCAGGCTCGCAGGTGCAAGGAGCTCGTTAAAGGACTCCGAGCTAGTTGGAGGAGGCGATCGAATGCTCGAGACCAATGATTTGATGTAAACAGGCGGAAACTGGAGATCTAAGAGAGCAGCGGCGGATGGGGGGTGAAGCTGGCGGAGGAGAGGGTGTGAAGGAGGAGAGAGAGTCAGAGAGACGTTTTTTTTTTTTTTGGCAAAGAAAAAATGTCGACGAAGCTAACGGAGAGAATCGCCGTTTTGCCCGTTTGCTTCATGTCAGAACGGAAGCATATGGGCTCGGTCAGATGGATGGCGTGGACGAATAGCAATCCCGTAACGGATGGTTGGTAACGTAGAGTCCGGGACTTATTATAGGCCGACCCTCTCCCTCCATCCCTCCGGTTAGTTACGCCCCGCGGTCGAAACCTTGCCGGCTCCTTCCGGAACCGACGCCATGCACGTGGCACTTCTCGATTCGTAACTATCAGCACGACATAAAAAGTCTGCCGTGTAGCTCATTTGTAGCTCGACGAGATAAAACTTGCGCTTCGTGGTGGAGGAAACCAGCCTCTATTCTGCAGAGAATTGCAGCGAAAAACCGAATACCGTGGCCGCCGTTCCAAGGGCAATTTCGTCTTTTCAAAAATTCATAACGCAGCGAACAGAGATATAAACCAACCAGCATAAAGATGGAATTCGTTTTCTTGGCGCTGTTTTGGTTGGTTCGATTGTGTGTTTGATGCGAGTTAAGATACAGCGGAACCGAAAGCCGAGTGGTGCGTTCGACCGGGAGCTAAAAAACCGGAGCCGAGAAGTCCCGGCTTTCCCGCGGTGCGCGCCAGCGACGCAGGGCAGATTATTTGACTATTTGGCCCCGTGTTTCTTTTAAAACTACGGCCATACCCCTTATAGATATAATTCTGTTACGAGGGCATGCTCGTCACCTCACGTCCCGACGTATAACGTGTCGCTGCGAGACCTGATCGATACGGCTCGCACGTGCTCGAGGAAAAAAACATAAGCAAGAAAAGATTCTGGCCATTTCTCCCTCCTTCTCAGTGTAAGTGTGAGAAGTACAGTGTACTTGCGCTCCGGGGAATCACGGGCTTTTGGTCATATGCATCGAATCATTGCAAACCTCGCTGCACTGCACCACAATTTAGTGATGCAGGTTGCACGGCCGTCGGCATGACCTGCGCCCAAGACACGTGCATCACGCGTGTGATGGGTTCAAAATTTGATCAAGAGATTCGATATGTCGGAGCTCCGACCGGGAGCTCATCGTCCCACTTGTAATCGCATCCGAACATTTATGTGGAAGGACGAATATTTTGGCACGTGGCTCGTCCGGCGTGCATGCTTTGGCACGTGGCGAGTCGTCGCGTTGCTTGGAATGGTATCAGCATCTGCTTGCGGACTGGCCCATCCCAACTAAGACTACGGTTTCGATTTTGTGGCTCGCTGGTATCGAGTCGGAGTTTTCTTCATCGATCTCGCTAAATTTAATAAGAGTTAAGCCTCTTAACAATTTTTACTTTGTTTCACCGGTATACGAACGACTACTTCGATCTAATTGAATTTATTAGTGAGCAAATTGATGTTTGATCCTTCATTAAATTAGATTATAATGTTTAATTTTTTATTGATCAAACATGCAACGTCAAATCAGCTATATTTCTTTAATTTTTAATCCCTCTTGTTTACATGCACACGCTATTTCTTATTGCACACACTCTTATCTTCTTACTACGTATAATAAACATAAATTTGCATATAATTCGTTAAATTAGACTGTAAGGATTAAAAATTTAAAATAATTAGTATGATAGATTAATTGTTGCATGGTTAATCAATAAAAATTAAACTTTATATTCTGATTTATTAAAAGGTTGAACAACAATTTGTCGTTTGTTAATTTCTTCAAGGCAATGTATCTTAGTTAAATATATTTATAATTAAAGTTAAAATATGATGGATGCTATTTAGCTAGAGATGATTTCAAAGATTGTCTTTAATTAGATTAGATTTTTTTTTTTAAAAACCTCAAAAGAGTAAAATCATGAGTCAGCTGGGCTAAGCACTCAAGCTTCTTGATGGTCCAATTTGAATGGATCCTCTCCTATTTTTGCTGCTTTTGAGGATTATTAGAGAATATCCTTGGTAAAAGTTTATTAAAAAAAATGAGTTGTTTATTAAATCCATTTGATAGGGCCTATTTAATATTTATTAATATAGATGTGGCTTGAGTTAATATTAGCTACTATATCATTTTCTTTAAATTTCTATATAATAAAGGACATCTTATATGGCTAGACCATCATCTTTGTTCCTCTTATTCCATTTCTCATTCTTACTTACCTTATTTTTAAAAAGATCCTCATTTTCATTCTTACGAAAATTAATCTCCATCCCACTTAAGACTCATCTCCATCAACCTCATTTTTATTATTCAAATTATTATTATTTATTTTAATTCTTACTAATTTTTTTTAAAAATAAAATATAAAATATAAATTTTATATAATAAATAAAATATATTTAAATAAATTTATATAAATTATAAATTTCATAAGCTAATTCATAAAAAACATATTAAATTATAATGTTAAAAAGTATAATAATACAAAATTTATCATTATGAGCTACTTTATAATATATATATATATAAATTTTAATAAATATAAAAAAGACGAGCATATGTGAGCTTAAGATATTTTAAAGTGTATATATATAATTATAAATTTTAATAAATATAAAGAAGACGAGGATATGTGAGCTTAAGATATTTTAAAGTTATATATAAGTTTTTATATAATATTATTTAAATAATATAAAGTATACAAAAATTTTATGAAAAATAAATTAAGGACTTTATGGTCGGAGAGTGTCCTTCCAATTTTTATACCATTTCGTTTACATTTACGAGGATAGATATTTTTTTTTTCCCCCTCCATTCTCACTCTATTTAAAGCAGGTGTCGTGGAGATAAAAGAAGATTAAAAAAAATTTGCCAACTCCGTACAAGGCTTATGTAACCCAATTTTTAAGTCTTGTATGAATCACTCGAAATGTCATTCTAGTCTTTCCCGTACTGCTCGCAGTATCATGGTTTCATAATTTGCTATGCTGCATAATTGTTATGGACAACCTGAAATTCCACTGTTTCATCTCTGATCTTCTAAGTGCACCTCCATTGGTGGTCGAGGCCATACCAGTTGACGCATGAGTTCTTGGATGCTTCAACTATGCTACTACATACGCTAACCTTACTACGTACGCTAATCTTCTTAACAGTGATACCAGGGTACCTCTGTACGTACCTGCAACTCCGTGTATATCCTCCTCGCTTCTTTTACCTCCGTTCCCCCAATTTCAGGCAACAAGATTATTTTTTGCTGAGCTTTTTCACTGTCATCCACTTGCTCAAAACATAAATGGCTGAAAGGAACTTCCACTACGATGTCCACTGGGTATTATATAATATATATGTATATATATATATATATATATATATATGTATATGTATATGTATATGTATATGTATATGTATATGTATATAGAGAGAGAGAGAGAGAAGGGGGGGGGGGGGGGGGGGGGGTGGCAGGGTTTGGGCGGAGGCGGCAAGGAAGAAAGGTGGCTAAGAAGTATATGTATGTATTCTGAACTTAGTTAAATCTATTTTTTTCTGCACATATATGTATGTATGTATATATGTATGTTGCTACGGAATTTTATTCTTCGGCTTGGGGGTGACGCACGTCTAGATCCAAATGGTGATCTCTCGTTCAACTGGATCTGCAAGACAGTGTCCATGCAGGAGGCACAAGTAGGTGGTCCCGGTAAAAGATCCTCTGACACACAAGTCAGTGGTGATTCTCAGCAAACAGATGAGAGAAGAAGGCTCTAACAGAAGGATCCCTCAAGGATGACCCCTCGAGAGCTATGAACTCTACTAGAGTTTTTGGAGTTAGTTTGGGCATACCTGAAAGGATCTTAGGACATGGTATTTATAAATCGGTGGTATGATGGCGGGTCGTCACCTGATTTCTTAGGCATATTTTAGAAAGTTAAGAGCTGGTATGATTTGAATCTGATTAGTTATAGGACTGTTAGATTTGAATCTTGACGGTTAAAAGGATTGTTGGACGGGAGTGTTGGGAATTGTATCCTAAAGCCAATCATTTGATGATTGTGCTAATGTAAATATATAAATTGATATATTAATAAAAGTTATTTGGCAGTTTATTCATTACAAGAACATCTTCTTAAACTCCTAATAGTAATGAAGCCCTCAGGATCTTCCTTCACGATAAAGAAGGATTTATCTTTGAAGGTCCTCAAAAGAGTTCACGACCAAATGATATACTATGACAGGGCCATAGTACTATTAATTATAGGACGTTGTATATCATATTTGTTGGTTGTCTTCTTAACCAAGGAGTGTAGAGACACTGGTATGACAAACAGGTAAAAGTGTAGGAGTACATTTCACCGAACGTAACTTATTTTTGGACACTCTGCTGCCAAGAGTTAATCCAAGAAGATATGAGTATACGTATCTTTAAGACCTAAAGATCACAACCGGTGACTTACAAGCAACTCATTGTACTTAGGTGCCGGACCACCTGAATTTCTAATCCAGCTACGAAAGGTTACCCGGTACAGTCAAGTACTTGTGGTAGTCAGTTGTGGATCAAGATGGAATTTGACCTATCCTATTAAAATAAGAAATGCTTGTGTTTCAATTTAGCAAGACCTTGGCCAATGCACTTCATGTGAAGGTCACATGATCACTAAAGTTGAAATACTTTATGGATTTGCTGTTTAGAGTTGACAGGCTCTTAAGCCATCCTTAACATTTATGGTCAAAAGGATGAATTATACGGTAACTATTTCTGAGGGTTCTTGGAGTTTGCTCGGTAATTCTTCGACCTATTCGGACGTCGGGTTCCATTGCTAGATGGGCACATCGATTAGTATAGAAAGTTATTCCTATGCTACCGGCTTAGGTTCGAACCTAGAGAGTCACATGCATAGAAGTTTCCTAGGATGATCCATTTGCTAATCAACGATTGAAAATCATATATGATTTAATTAATCAATTTGATTGATTGAATTATCTCAATTGGGTTAAGTGCAAGTGAATAAGATTCAATTTGGTTTAAGCCTATTAGAAGGACTAATCAATTTCAAATATTGATTTGAAATTAGACTTGATTTGGATTTAAATATATTCAGGACTAGCCAAATTTGATTTGGGCTAGGACCATGATCTATGTAGGTTCAGTCCAATAAATTCAAATAAGCTTAAACTAAAACCCGAACCCAGATCCTCGCATGATGAGATAGCTAAAATCTCATCCCATGATAGATTAAATTCTCATGCAGAATTTAATCTTCTCCAAACAGTTTCCGTTGGAATTCTAAGTGTTAAAATTCATATGGAATTAATGTACCTCTTTGAATTAACTAGTGATGGAATTCTAAGTATTAGAATTCACATCTCTTTGGTTTTCACTGAACGTGTCGGAATTGATAAAATGTTGGAATTCTAAGTGTTAGAATTCAAAGGTTTTCACCGAACGGCATAATTCTAAGTGTTAGAATTCAATAGGCTAAAGGCTGAATTGAGCCTATAAAATAGAGGACATTCTTCACCAGATAAGAACAACAAAATGTTATGGATTGAAATTCTAAAGAGTTAGAACAGAAAATCCTGGTGTGATTAGTGTTAGCAAAAGTTTGGTGGATCTTGGAGGAAGATTCAAGTGGAAAGATTCAAGATTAGCAAAGTTGTTTTTCCGCGAGCTAGCACTCCCAGGAATTCGATCATTCGGGGACTTTGCGTGGACGATACTAGAGGCCAGACGATTGAACGGCTGCAGAGCACAAAGGATTTACGTACTGTTCTTAAGGTAAGTGATATGATCCCTATATCTTAAGGCATGCTTCAAGACAAGTAGTATGACTTCTTCTTGAAGATCATCTTGAAGATCAAGATATGATCTTGATGATTTTATTTATATGCATAATTTAGATCAAACGATCCTATAGTATAAGGCAAAGATATGATCTTGATGTATGTTAGATAGATTAATATGTAATCTTTAAGCTTCCGCATTGATAATTGTTATCAAAATTTTAAAATATGCATGCCTTGGAGGTAATTTCTCCTTACAAATGGTATCAGAGCCACTGGTTTCGTCTTGATCTAATTTATAGCATATAAATTAGTGTTCTTATTAATTATGTAATTATGGCTAAAACGGATCACTAGGCTATCCAGTCATAGATGGATTAAAAATCCACATTACCCCATTCAACGAGGTATTCTATGACGTATTGCGGTGCCGTTATTGTTCTCTCATCTTTGATGCTTAGTCAAAAGATAATTTAAATTGATCTTTGGCATCAAAACACAGATTACACACACTCTCAAGAGATGTTTTATATTTGATACATATTAATGTTGTATAAAGTATGATATTTGCATGTTTAGTATAAAAACATAGATATGAGATATGATAGCTTGTTGTCTATGTTATGAAACATACAAATATTTATGAGAGTCTTATTTGAATATCAAATATTTATTCATAATCTTTTTAGATATGATCTAAATATAGGAATTATGAGTAGTTATATAATGCAAGTGATGCATGATTTGAAATATATGACATGGAAGTTATGGACACATGAAATATATTTAATTTTTTGGGTTAGCTAAATCAGGTTCATAAAGGGTTAGACCCTAAGGTTTAAATCAAATGGGCTATAAGAGTATTTGATCAAATCTAAATTAATTAGATTAGATTAAGGATGCTCTAAATCAAACAATAGTTGTAGTTGATCATGTCCATATCATTGATTAAACCAAATGGAAGTAGATTAGGCTCCGTGGTTGAGCATGAATATCTTAGATGGTCAAATCAAAATTGGTTAACCATATGATGTCAAGGTAAGTTGGCAAGTTGCTCTAGGATCAACGATCGAATGGTTTTTAATTGGGAGCTACTCGTACTGATGTGTCTTTAATGAGTTAATGACATATCCCTTCTATCGGTCTTACTTACCTGGCCAACATGGTGAACCATTTATGATTAAGATCATTTACCTGATTCAGGTTGACCCATGCCTGTAAGGAAATCAGTTTGACTGATTTAGGTGCCACTTAACCTGACATAATCTTGTCTCATTCGACTGACTTCATAGATTCAGTGGGAGAACTTGATTAGTCAATTTATCTTCAGATTATTAAATCCTCTAAAATTATTAGGTCCTTAAAATGAAATAGTTATATGATAACTAGATCATAGCCTCCCATTAATGTGAGTGATAATGAGTCCGGTGTCTTGATAATCATTGGAGGCACTCCATGCCTGGTGCTTGTCAACCATCGAAATTATCATTCATTATATGATAAGTCAGCGTAACTATTAAATAGACAGTCAGGTGGGCCGAGTTTTACTTGGGCTTGGTTGTCTATAGATAGATTGTACTGATTATATTATTTAATGGTTGGACCTAACCAGAACTTTAAGTAGAGGCACTCCATGCCTGTTGAAGAGGAACATGGGGCAAAACTGAACACTATGAATTGTTTAGGAAAATAATTGATTTTGAACCTACTCTTAGATGCATATGGGTTGGCCAAGCTTCACTTGGGCCTGTATGTAGTCTATGTAGATCTTAGTGCCCACTAAAGAATTAAGAATAATTCTTCAAATTGGGGTGTAGAGGCTGCCAATTTGAACAAAATAGTGGAAGAATCTTTAGACTAAAGTCCAAGTATTTAGACTGAATCAATTTATATACTACTAAACTTTAGTTTTTCCTTATACAGAAATGGCCACTAATTTATCATTAAGGTCCATATTGGATAGTGACAAGTTGAATGATTTAAATTTCAATAGCTGGTTTAGAAAACTTAAGATCGTCCTTGAGCATGAGAGGATTCTATATATTCTGAATAATCCTGCACTAAAGATACCTAATGCAAACACTCAAAGTTCTGAGAGAGACACTTATCAGAAGTGGCTCAGTGATAGAACTAGTGTGCGTTGCATCATGCTAGCAGCAATAAACGATGAATTCGGTCGCCGGTTCGAGAATGCTCAGCCGGAAGAAATCATTCAAGCATTGAATGAATCTTTCGGCACACCCGACGATGTTGAAAGGCACAAGACTAATTGTACTATTTTTAATGCTCGAATGAGGGATGGATCTCCAGTCACTGATCATATATTAGATATGATCGAGAAGATAGAACTCCTAAGCAAGCTCGGCTTTCCCTTACATGAGCAGTTGGAAAAAGATGCGATCCTAAATTCCTTGCCTCCATCCTTCCGACCTTTCCTTACTTATTTTTGAATGACAAAGCCTGCAGTCAACTACTACGATTTGTTGGGGTTGTTACAGAACTTTGAGAAGGACAACCAGCTCTCTAAGGGTTTAGTTAATGTGGTTGAAGGATCTAAGGTAGGGCGTCAACCCTTTGGGAAAGGAAAGAAGAAAAAGAATAAGAAAAGGTGAAATATGCTAGGACATCTATAAGGTCAGAAGAAGAAAGTTGATAAAAGTCAGGCTGAATGCTTTCATTGCAAAATGCAAGGGCACTGGAAGAGGAACTGTTCTCTTTACATTGCCACACTTGATCAAAATAGGCCAAAAAAGAAAAAGGGGCAAGATGTTGCTCAACAAGATATTTATATGATAACAACTTATAATTTTTCTGTATATGATAATCAGACCTGGGTATTGGATACCGGGAGTCCTTTTAACATTTGCAATTCATTGCAGGGACTATAGGTCACTAGAAGATTTGATGATAACGAAAGATTCCTTAATGTCGGCGATGGAAGATTAGTTCCAGTTCTGGCATTAGGAGTTCTTGAAATAGTTTTCAATAGAAATGTCATCGTACTAAATGATTGTCATTTTTGCCCAACGTTCTTATTGGACGTAATTTCTGTAAGCCTTCTGGCCAAAAGTCATTATGAAATTTTAATAAAGGATGTTACTTTGAATATCATTATGAATGGAGTCACTGTAATGACTGGGCATTTATCTAATGGCATTTATATATTATCATAGTCTGTAAATGTAGTGTACAAATAAAGTAAGCGCCCTAAAATAACTGATATCACATATATTTATCTTTGGCACCATCGGCCGGGTCATATCAACAAGACAGATTAAACAAGTTAACCTAAGAGGGCATCCTTCGAGTTGATGATTGTAATCATTAACTACCTGTGAATCTATCTTCTTGGTAAAATGACCAAGTCATCTTTTACTGAAAAAGGTGAAAGAGCCAAAGAGTTATTGGGTCTAGTACATACTGATGTATGGACCAATGAGCACTTGTGCCAAAGGTGGATATTACTACTTCATTACTTTTACAAATGACCTTTGTAGGTTCGGTTATGTCTATCTTATGAGACATAAATCTGAATC
>UESW01002494.1:0-35061 GCA_900491605.1 Calamus simplicifolius | reverse complement strand
GATTTAAATAGATTCAGGACTAGCCAAATTTGATTTGGGCTAGGACCATGATCTATGTAGGTTCAGTCCAATAAATTCAAATCAGCTTAAACTAAACCCAAACCCAGATCCCTCGCATGATGATATAGCTAAAATCTCATCCCATGATAGATTAAATTCTCATGCAGAATTTAATGTAATCTTCTCCAAACGGTTTTCGTTGGAATTCTAAGTGTTAGAATTCATATGGAATTAATGTACCTCTTTGAATTAACCAGCTATGGAATTCTAAGTGTTAGAATTCACATTTCTTTGGTTTTTACCGAATGTGTCGGAATTGATAAAATGTTGGAATTCTAAGTGTTAGAATTCAAAGGTTTTCACCGAACATCGGAATTAACCAAACGTTGCGTCTCTTTGGTTTTCACCGAACGGTAGAATTCTAAGTGTTAGAATTTAATAGGATAAAGGTTGAATTGAGCATATAAAATAGAGGACATTCTTCACCAGATAAGAACAACAAAATGTTATGGATTGAAATTCTAAAGAGTTAGAACAGAAAATCCTGGTGATTGGTGTTAGCAAAAGTTTGGTGGATCTTGGAGGAAGATTCAAGTGGGAGTATTCAAGATCAGCAAAGTTGTTTTCCGCGAGCTAGCACTCCCAGAAATCCGATCATTCGGGGACTTCGCGTGGACGATACTAGAGGCTGGACAATTGAATGGCTGCAGAGCACAAAGGATTACTTACTGTTCTTAAGGTAAGTGATATGATCCCTATATCTTAAGGCAGGCTTCAAGACAAGTAGTATGACTTCTTATCTTGAAGATTAAGATATGATCTTGATGATTTTATTTATATGCATAATTTAGATCAAACGATCCTATAGTATAAGGCAAAGATATGATCTTGATGCATGTTAGATAGATTAATATGTAATCTTTAAGCTTCCGCATTGATAATTATTATCAAAATTTTAAAATATGCATGCCTTGGAGGTAATTTCTCCCTACAGGGAGATCATCACCCGAATCCAGACGTGCACCGCCCCCAAGCGGGAGAACAAAATTCCGCAGCAATAAATTGGCATTAAAGGAAGGGCCTTAAGTCCCGTAAAACTTGAAATCAAGGAGATAAGTTTCTTAGCAAAAAGGATAATCTCCCAATGGCCAACAGAAAGAGAGCAATGAAGTTTTCTCCTGACTTCCTGATGGCAGGCCTCCGAAAGAGAAAAGAGGCTGCTGGCGACACAGCGAGGGCAGCACCTAAGAAGCCTCGCCGAAAAAAATAGGGTGGGTCATCCTAGCCCCCTATGGCTCCTTCCATGGCTCCCAAAGCTGCCTCAGTGGAAGAGCTGAGAAGGGAGGATCCCCCTGCCGAAGCACCAGCAGCAGGGGTTTCCCCTGTTGAAGCTAAGGGGGGGCCATCTAGGGAAGAGCCCTCGACCGCCGCCGAACCGGGAGGTAAAACCGCACCGGAGGTGAGGATTGGGATGCCTTCGGTGGTGGAAATTGAAGAGGATGTCCCACCGGCCACCCAACCGATGTTGAAGGAAGGAGGGATGCCCCCTACCAGCGACCCCAGGAGTCGGCCATCCCGGGTGACGGCGATGAACCATGGTCGGCTGGCGGAGCATGTACTGAGGCGCTTTAGCCTCCCAACTTTTCAGGCTGAGCTCCGCCGCCGATCAATTGCCGGCGTCTTTGACAATCTCTTTATCATTGCCCTTCAGGTAAGTTCGCCGATTTCATCCCCTTTTTCGTATTTGGATATAGATATAATATGAAGATTTGGTCTGAGCTCTAACTGATTGGTTCATGCATATGTCCAACGACCATTTTGCCCTTCGGGAAGCCTGCGTCAGGGCCGTCAATAACTATGGGTGCACTCGGAATGAGCTGACTGCCACTGAGACCAAGGCTGATAGCTTGGCCAAAGAATTGGCCGAAGTGCGAGCTTGAGAGATGAAGGCAGCCGACGAGCTCTGAGCTACTCAAGAGGGGAGCCACTTTTTAAAAGCCGAGGCAAAGGAAGCCGAGAGCAAGGCCAGAGTCACCGAGGCCAAACTGGTAGATGTCATGACGAGGCTTAGGCCGACTAAGAAAAGGTTAGAAGATGCTCTCTTCAAGTTGGAACATGTTGAAGAGAGGGCCGACAAGGCCGAGTCCAAAGCCCGGGCTGCCATGGAGAAGCAGGCTTATGCGGAGTCGGATACTCGGACTTCTTGGGAGAAGAAGACCGTTGCCGAGGCTTAGGCCCAAGAAGCTATGAAGAAGTTGGCCGTCATCGAAGTCCAGGCTAAGGAGAGGGTGGCTGCCACCGAAGCCCAAGCTCGGAAGGCCGTGGCCGTCACCGAGGCCCAAGCTTGGAAGGCCATGGAGCAGTACAAAGGCTCCACTGACTTTGCCGTAGAGTTTAGCGAGGCGGCCATCGATGCCTTCTCACAAGGCTTCGAGAAGTATAAAGAGAAGATCTTTCGGACCTTCAGAATAAGCCGCCTTGAGCGCATCCAACCTGAGGATAGGGAGGACGATCCAGAGAGTGGCCACGCTGAAGACGGGCCGAGACCCACCGAACCTTAGAATTTATTTATTTTTTTTTTTTTTGATATTTTTGTAATATGACTAAAGTCAATCTTTTTGTATGACAATATTATGAGATTAATGAAAGAATTTTTTTGTTCAAGCATGATGAACTTATTTTTTTGTAGTGCCTTAGTCTTTTGGTGATCATGTCTTGGCTTTAGCCTTTGGATTCGATAGGATGCATCTTCGGGCTCTTGAGTATATTTGGAGAGTTGGCAATTTGATGTGCAGACTTCATAGGAACACTTGGGCTTGCCTTCATCTCTCAGGTTTTTGCTAAAGTGTTCCTTGAATGCTGATGCCAGCCATCGCTCTGAAGGTTTCTCGGTGCCGGCTTGGGAGCGTCCTTATGATCACTCAGGGCTGCCGAGACTATAGGACTTGAACCGCCTTGGGGGTTTCTCGGTGCCGGCCTAGGGGTGTCCTTATATCGCGGGACCACCGAGGTCCTTTTGAAAACTACTTCGAATTTTTTGGTGCTAGCTCGAGAGACTGACTCGGGACCATGGGGACAATAGGACTTGAATCGCCTCAGGGGTTTCTCGGTACCGGCCCGGGGGTGTCCTTATGATCATGGGGCCACGAGGTCCTTTTGAAAACTATCTCGAGGGGTTTCTTGGTGCTGGCCCGAAAGTTTGACTTAAGGTCGCCAAGACCATAGGACTTGAACTGCCTCGGGGGTTTCTCGGCGTTGGTCCGAGAGTTTGACTCGGGGCCGTCAAGACCATAGGACTTGAATCACCTCGGGGTTTCTCGGTGCCGGCCCGGGGGTGTCCTTATGATTGTGGAGCTGCCGAGGTCCTTTGAAAACTATCTTGGGGATTTCTTGATGCCGGCCCAGGAGTTTGACTCGGAGCCGCCGGGACCATATGACTTGAATCACCTCAGGGGTTTCTCAGTGCCGGCCCGAGGGTGTCCTTATGATCGCGGGGCTGCTGAGGTCCTTTTGAAACTACCTTAGGAGTTTCTTGGTGTCGGTCTGAGAGTTTGACTTGGGGCTGTCGAGATCATAGGACTTGAACCGCCTCGGGGTTTTCTTGGTACCGGCCCAGGGGGTCCTTATGATCACAGGGCCGCCAAGGTCCTTTTGAAAACTACCTCGAGAGTTTCTCGGTGCCGACCTAGGAGTTTAACTCGGGGCTGTCGAGGCCATAAGACTTGAACCACCTTGAGGGTTTCTCAGTGCCAGCCCGGGGGTGTCCTTATGATCATGGGGCCATCGAGGTCATTTTGAAAACTACCTTAGAGGTTTCTCGGTGCCAGCCCAGGAGTTTGACTCGGGGCCGCCAAGACCATAGGACTTGAACCACCTCGAGGGTTTCTTGGTGCCAGCCCGGGAGTGTCCTTATGATCGTGGGGTCGCTGAAGTCCTTTTAAAAACTATAGAGTTGTCTAGATCGAATAGAAAGATAAAATCTAAGACTCTTCATATATTCATGGATCGAATACACTCTGTTGGCCTATATGGCAACCCAAGAGGGGGGGGAGAGGGGTGAATTGGGTTCTTTAAAATTTTTTTTTAACACTTTAAAATTATGTGCCTGATTTGAAAGTGGTTGAGTGCAATGAATAGATAAATGCTAAGCACAAATAAATGAGATAGAAAAAGAGACAAAACACGGCAAACACAAAGATTTTATAGTGGTTCGGTGCATCCAACACCTACGTCCACTCCCAAGCTTTACTTGGGTCTACACTATAATCCACTTGATTACAGTGGAGTTATTTTATAAGCACACAACTCAAACTTGTTGTTTTCCCGAGATCACAACGAACCCAGCCAGTTTTTTTGGGCTCACCAGCATAAAACCCAACCACAAGCTAACCTTAGCTTGTCTCGAGGTATACTACCTCTACTAATTCAATCCCTTAATTGAAATTAGTAAACAACAATTTAAAAATAATGTTCACAATACAAGACAGCTCCTTAAGTGAGCAAATATGCAATTAAATAAACAAGGGTAAGAAAAGCCTGTTTGAAGCGAATTTGATTTGGGCTTTTCTTCTTTTCTTCTTTTTCTCTTCTCCTTTGAAATGTTGAATCAGACCTCAGCTCAGATTCTTCACAGAAATTGCAGTTGAGAAGTTGGGGAAAAACAGGGCTTTTGCTTTGTTTTCTTCACTTGGAAAATCCTCTGATTTTGAACTTGAATGCTTTGGATTTCTCTTTGGACTCTCTTGGATTGGTTGATGTAAGCTCTGAGTCTTTCCTTTTGATTTCTCTCTCAAGATTTTTGGATTTTTCACAAAATATTTTCCCCTTTTTTTCTTTCTATTTCCTCTCTCTTTTTTCAAACGGACGGTTCCCTCTTTTATAGATCCCTTAATCCAAGATTAGGTGGAAAAAATAGCCGTTGTAGAGTAGTTGGATTGCTTCTACACAAAGAAAAATAGCCGTTAGAGATTAGGTGGAAAAATATTACCATTGGAGTCCATTCTGACATTTGAAAAATCCGTTCCTGACAGGTTGGAGTCGGCTCTAACTTTTAGGTGTCGGCTCCAAATTGGGGTGTCCAAAAATAGTAATAAGAAGTTCGTTGAGGAGTCGACTCCGAAAAAGTTAAGTGTCGGCTCGGCGCTATCGAGAGTCGGCTCCGGAATTCCAAGGTGTCGACTCTAACTTTGTCCAAAAAACATGCTCTCTGTTCTCAGGTTAGAGTCGGCTCCAGAAACTTAGGTGTCGGCTTCGCAACTTTCAAGTGTCGGCTCCCGAACTCCAGGTGTCAGCTCAGGAAACTAATGCAGAAACCACTTCTCTGTATCTCAGGTTGGAGTCGGCTCCGAAACTCTAGTGTCGACTCCGGACTATGCCAAAAATGTAGAAAGGTTCTGATACGCCCTGGGGTCGGCTCCTGACTGTTTGGGTGTTGACTCTAAGTTCTGAACTTACATATTTTCTTTTCAATTTTGATTCAAAACTCATTTCCTTACACCTTTTGATTAATTAAATAATTTTAATCCCTGAAACATTTATTAAATTTGTTAGAAACATAGTGAATATACTCATGTCTATTGTTAATCATCAAAATTAATAATTGGGTCAACAATCTCCCCCTTTTTGATGATGACAAAAACATAGAGTATATGCATGATTAAACAATATGAGTTGCAAATAAAATTTTTCAATTTTAAGTTCTCATAGTTAAGCTCCCCTTGAATGAGGTAGCTCCCCCTATGATACTCAATTTAACATCTTCTCTCCCTTTATCATTAAGACTTAATGAGCATATCAAATTAAGTGCATTTAAAGCTTGATACTTATTAAACCTTGATACTCATTAATTAAGCTTATTTGTTCCAATGCATATACAATCTTCTCTCCCCTTTTTTGTAATCAACAAAAAGGTTTTAGAAAAGATTCAAGTTTAAAAGAACAATCAAATTTCATTTCATCATCTAAAGTTCAACATTACATATGATAAAAAGTAAACATTTCACATCAAAAAGAACTTCATTTCATCAAAAGAATTTCATAATATCAAAAGAAACTTCATAATATCAAAAGAAACTTCATTACATCAAACTTCATTACATTAAAAGTAACTTCATTTCATCAAAAAAATTACATTAAAATATCAAAATGCAGAATTTAATGATTTCTAAGAAGCCTTTGCAATTCTTCTACAATTTTTTTCATTCCTTCACTTTGAGTTCTGACAAATTCCTTCAATCTTCTATCAATGAATCCACATGCAGTAACAATTTTGTCTTGAAGCTCTGCATTGCATTTGGAATAAGTTTCAGAATATCCTCCAATATCTTTAAGTTGCTCAAAAATGTTCTTGAGATCATTCTTTAATGCTTCTGAAGAGGATCCAAGGATTGACTCAATTTTGTTTACTCTCTCATTCAAAGAATAAAACATTTCTCTTAAATTCATCAAACTATTGTTGCTTTCAGTTTTCATCTCTTCTTGTGATTCAAAAGTAAGGATTTCAATTGTTCCATTTGAGTATCAGAAAAACTAGTAGAGCTTGAACAAATGAACTTGAAGTAGGTGTAGGAGCTGCTGAAGGTGCATGGCTACTAGGTCCTGGCGAAATATGTCTCACAGAGGGTCAGGTGCTGTAGCTCCAACATCAGTAGCTCTTTCATCCAAGAGACTTTTCCTTTCCCAAATTCCATCCTTTTTCATAAATCCATTCTATGCACAGTTGCTAAACTATAGTAATCTGTGTGCCTTAAATTCTTTTTGGGCTCATTTTTAGAAATAACAACACCCTGACTCTGAAATGCTAAAGTCAATATCATACCATAGGGTAAAGTAGATTTTTCTTATTCCTGGCTTCAGCCATATACCAGACCATCATACCAGCCAAATTAATTTGCTGACCAGTCAAAACACTGTCCATAATTACAATGTCTCGCTCTAAGACATACTCAAACCTGCCGGTCTTGGAAATAAAATCCTTCCACATATATTATGAAGTAATCTCAACTCAAGAGGCAATTGGTTTGCCCTAATCTCTTCAAATTCAGTAACTTCTCTTCCTAGCATCCTTGATAGAGCATTTGACCTTTCACTGTGAATGCTTCCAGCAAGCCTAGTAACAGGAATCCCTAAAAGATTTCCTAAGATTTCTGAGGTTATATGAATCCTTTTCCCTCTTACTGAACTAACTATTCCTCCATCTCCTCTAGATAGATTGAAATAAAATTCTTGACTAAGGCTGGATAAGTAGGTAAATCAAGGGAGCATACCTTATCCCAACCTAGTTCTATCAACTGCCATCCAATGGTGAAACCTTCTTCCTCAAAGAAATGAAAGTCTACCTTCCTGCCCATGGTGATGACTCGGCCTGCTAGAGTGTCGATTTGAGGTGAGGAGGGGCTTGGAGCAGCACTCGGAGTGGATGAAGAGAAGAGGATGAAGAACTTAGCGAAGGTTGCCTTGCCGGACACCTCACTGTCCATTTTTCGGTCATCATCGCTCCACCAAACACAGATCCCCTACGTTTGGTGCCCTTGAGAGCTAAGGAGTGGTTAATTTGAGGGATTTTGGGTTTTGGGAAGAGTTGGAGAGAGTTTGGAGGGGTTAGGAGTCGATTGAAATGAACGAGGAGTCGGCTCTACCCTAGATAAGTAAACCTGGGATCACTTGGAGTCGACTCCCGCAAAGCGAGGTATCGGCTCCAGTCGCTAACACAGTAAGCGCTTGAACTGGAGTCGGTTCCGCTAAGGCGGGTGTCGGCTCTAAGGTCTCAGATCGTGAGTGACACAGACAAGGTATCGACTCCACAAATTGAGGTGTCGACTCACTGACAGTTTCAAAAAAAAAGAGAGTTTCAAACATCCGAAACTTGTCAAAATAAAATCAATAAATTTTGGATAAAATCTTTGGAATGTAGAGAATCAAATTATTCAAATGTCTAGATAAATTTTTCTTAAAATAATGAGAGAAATTTTAAGAAATTGATTGAATTCTAGATAATCATTCCTTAGGGGTTTCAAAATCATTCCAAAGGGTCACAAATCCCTAACTCTCCTCTAAGATAACAAAATCTTTCTTCACTCAAGGGTTTTGTAAATATGTCAGCTAATTGTCTTCAGTACAAACATAATCAAGACAAATGTCACCGTTAGCTACATGTTCTCTAATAAAGTGATATCTAATTTCAATATATTTAGTTCTTGAATGTTGTATAGGATTTTTAGTTAAGTTTATTGCACTTGTATTATTATATTTAATAGGAGTTTTATCAAGTGTTATGCCATAATCTTTAAGTTGTCGCTTAATCCAAAGGATTTGAGCACAGCAACTTCCAGCTGCACATATTCAGCTTCAGCAGTAGATAATGCAACCAATTTTGCTTTTTGCTAAACCAAGAGATTAAGTTACTTCCTAAAAATTGATACGCACCACTTATACTTTTTCTATCCAATTTACATCCAGCATAATTAGAATTAGAATAAGCAATTAAATTTAATGTTGAGTCTCTAGAATACCATAATCCTACATTTTTAGTTCCACTTAAATATCTAGTATTCTTTTTACAACAATTAAATGAGATTCTTTAGGTTCTGATTGAAATCTAGCACATAGACAAACATCAAACATGATATCAGGTCTACTTGCAGTTAGGTAAAGTAGAGATCCGATCATACCTCTATAATGCTTTTGATCAACTTTCTTACCATCTTCATCTTTATCCAATTTGCATGAAGGACTCATAGGTGTTTCAAGGGGTTTGATTGATTCCATTCAAATTTCTTAAGAATTTCCTTTGTGTACTTTGTTTGGTTGATAAAATCCCCTCTTTGCTTTGTTTGATTTGTAGTCCTAGAAAGAAATTGAGTTCTCCCATCATGCTCATTTCGAATTCACCCTGCATTAACTTAGCAAATTCTTAACACAAAAGATTGTTAGTAGCACGAATACGATATCATCTACATATATTTGTACTACTAATAAATCTTTATCTTTTCTTTTCAAGAATAGGGTTTTATCAACATTTCCTCTAGAGAAATCATTTTTAATTAGAAATTTCTTAACCTATCATACCAAGCTCTAGGTGCATGTTTTAAACCATATAGTGCTTTGTGTAATTTAAAAACATGATTTGAAAATTCATGATCTTCAAAACTAGGTGGTTGTTCTACAAAAACTTCTTCATTTATAAAACCATTTAAAAATGTGCTCTTAACATCCATTTGAAATAAATTGATATTCATATGACATGCAAATGCAAGTAATAATCTAATTGCTTCTAATCTAGCTACAGGTGCAAAAGTTTCATCAAAATCAATTCCTTCTTCTTGATTATATCCTTTTGCAACTAATCTAGCTTTATTTTAATTACTATGCCATTTTCATCTAATTTATTTCTAAATACCCATTTAGATCCTATAATTGAGTGACCTTTAGGTCTATCAACTAAGGATCATACATTATTCCTAGTAAATTGATTTAATTCCTCTTGCATCGCTAACATCCAATTACAATCTTTTTCAGCTTCTTCAATAGTTTTAGGTTCAATTTGAGATACAAATGCAAGATGATTATTGATATTTCTCATAGATGATCTAGTTCTTACACCTTGAGATGGATCACCAATAATCAATTCCTTTGGATGTCCATAGGCATATCTTCAATCTCTAGGAAGATCTATATCATTACGAGTAGTATCAATAACATCAACCCTAGGAGAATCATCATCTTTAGCTTCTTGTTCATGATCTTAAGATATATCTACATTTAATTTTTTAATACCTTTTTCTAGCAAATTGTATCTTCCTCATCATCAATCTTTTCTGAACTTGATGCTAAAGATTCATTAAAAACTACATGAATAGATTCTTCTACAATTAAGTTTTTCTTGTTAAATATTATAGGCTTTACTAGTTGTTGAATATCCTAAAAATGCCTTCATCAGATTTTGCATCAAATTTTCAAGATTATCTTTACATTATTATGAATGAAACATTTACAACCAAATGCATGAAAATAACTAATGTTAGGTTTTCTATCATTCCATAGTTCATAAGGAGTTTTCTTAAGAATTGGCCTAATTAGGCTCTATTAAGGATGTAACATGCCTGTTTATAGCTTCCCCAAAAGTATTTTGGAAGGTTGCTTTCACATAGCATGGTACGGGCCATGTCTTCTAAAGTTTTATTCTTTCTTTCTACAACTTTATTTTGTGTGGTGTTTTAGGTGCAGAAAAATTATGATGAATGCCATGTTCAATGCAAAATTTTTAAATAAATGATTTTTAAATTCTATGCCATGATCACTCTAAGAGACAATATGGTGTTGTTTTTCTCATTAGTGACTTTCTTGAAGAATTTCAGAAATATCGAGAAAGTCTCATCCTTGTGAGCCAAAAACAATACCCAAGTGAATCTAGAATAATCATCTACTATCACAAGACCATATTTCTTTCCTCCTAGGCTAGTGGTTCTAGTAGGTCCAAAGAGGTCCATGTGAAGTAGCTCTAGTGGCCTAGAAGTGAAAAATATTTTTAGATTTGAAAGAGTTTCTAGTTTGTTTTCCAAATTGACATGCATAATAAATCCTGTTATTTTCAAAATCTAACTTTGGAAGACCTTTAACTAAATCCATTCTAATTAATTTTGAAATTAAGTGTGTGCTTGCGTGACCTAATCTACGATGCCATAGCATCCAATCTCATTCACATTAGCATTATCAGCAACTAGGCAATGATTACTAGTAGATAGATTGTCTAAATCAATTAAGTATACATTGCCATTTTTATTACCAACAAATATAATGCTATTGTCTATGGGATTAGAAACAGTGCAAATGGAAGCTTCAAATGAAACTTTGAAACCTTTATCACACAATTGGCTAATGCTAATTAAATTATGTTTTAAGCCATCTACATATAAAACATTTTCTATAAAAGTGAGGGAGTTATTTGAATTTTACCAAATCCCATAATTTGGCCTTTACCATTGTCTCCAAATGTAACAACTCCTCCTCTTTTATCTTCAAGGTGATGAATTGATCCTTGTCACCCGTTATGTGCCTTGAGCAGCTGCTATCAAGATACCACTTACGTTTTGATCTTTTGGCCGCAAGACACTCCTGCAAAGTGATCAAATCTTATGTTTTGGTACCCAAGCTTTCTTGGGTCCTTCATGGTTAGTAGCAATAAAGATTGTTCCTTTCGGAACCCATATTTTTTTCCTTTAACACTTAAATTCTTATTAATTTTTCTAAACTTGCATTCATAGGCTTTATGTCCTTTCTTGTTACAGCAATAACATGAAACATCATTTTTATCTTGTTTCTTTATAAAGAAATTTTTAATAAACTTTTGTTTCTTGTTAGGCCTATAACCTAATCAGCTTTATCAAATACAGCTCTTTGATTACTCAATAGCAAATTAAGTTTTTTAGAGCTATATGTAAATTTATCAACTATATTTTTATATTTATCAACTTCTTTCTTTAAGCAACCATTTTCATTAGAAATTGATTCTTTTTCTTTTAATAAATTCTTATTTTCAGATTTTAGTTCTTCAACTTCATGAGTTAGTTTATCTTTTTCTTTGACAAGATTTAAGTTATCATTCTTCAAAGATTTACTTTTCTTTTTCAAAACTTTAAAATCACTAACTAATTCGTTAAATGCATCAAACAATTCTTCAAATATAAAGTCATGAGTTTCAGTGCTTACCTCATCATCTTCTTTTGCCATGAAGCAAATGTTTGCAACCCCTTTTGTTCTTCCTCGGAAGATGATTCTTCGCTATCGCTCCATGTTGTAACATAAGCCTTCTTCTTCTTTTTGTAGGCTTTCTTCAATTGAGGACAATCATATCTAAAGTGCCCCAATTTCTTACATTCATAACATATGAGGGGGTCTTTCTCTTTGTCCTTGTCCTTCTCTTTTTCTTTTTCACCTTCCATTTTTGTTCCATACTTTTTCTTGTGGAAAGGTCTCCTTCTTTGCATAAATTTTCTGAACTTCTTTGCAAGAAGGGCTATCTCATCATCTTCCTCTTCTTCCTCACTGCTGCTTGTTTCCTTTTCTGCAGCTTTAAGGGCAATCGTTCTCTTCTTTTTGACTTCTTCCTCTTGATGCTGCTTCATTGTCAGCTCATGAGTCATCAATGATCCAAGTAGCTCCTCCAAAGGTAAGGTATTGAGGTCCTTGGCTTTTTGGATTGCAGTCACCTTTGCTTCCCATGATCTTGAAGAGACCTAAGAATTTTACGCACCAAATCGGAATTAGTATAGGTCTTACCAAGACTTTTTAGACCATTTAGAATATCAGTAAATCTAGTGTACATGCATGTGATAGTTTCATTTTGCTCAATGCTAAACAATTCATATTTGTGCACTAGAATATTAATTTTTGATTCTTTAACTTGATTAGTATCCTTATGGGTAACTTCTAGTCTATCCCAAATTTCTTTTGTGGAAATACATGTAGAAATTCTATTAAATTCATTAGCATCTAAAGCACAATATAAAACATTCATGGCTTTTGCATTAAGCTGAGCCATTTTCCTATAGTTCTCATTCCAATCCCTTTCGGGTTTAGGAACTATTGAACCATCTACAATGTGTGTGGGTGTGCTAGGTCCATTAGTGATTACACTCCATAGTTCATAATCTAAAGCTTGAATAAAAATTCTCATTCTAGCTTTCCAATAAGAATAATTTGAACCATTAAATAAGGGAGGTCTATTAGTGGATTGACCTTCAGCAAATAAAGATCCAGCTTGAGCTGCCATTTGGATCTTTGACTCTTGATCGTTGGATCAAACAAGAAATGAGTACAAGCTCTAATACCAATTGTTGGCCCAGATGACAATCTAAGAGGGGGGGTGAATTGGTTCTTAAAAAAAATTAACACTTTAAAATTATGTGCCTGATTTGAAAGTGGTTGAGTGCAATGAATAGATAAATGCTAAGCATAAATAAATGAGATAGAGAGAGAGACAAAACACGGCAAACACAAAGATTTTATAGTGGTTCGGTGTATCCAACACCTACGTCCACTCCCAAGCTTCACTTGGGTCCACACCATAATCCACTTGATTATAGTCGAGTTGTTTTACAAGCACACAACTCAAACTTGTTGTTTTCCTGGGGTCACAACGAACCCAGCCGATTTTTCTGGGCTCACCAACATAAAACCCAACCACAAGCTAACCTTAGCTTGTCCCGAGGTATACTACCTCCACTAATTCAATCCCCTAATTGAATTAGTAAACAATAATTTGAAAATAATGTTCATAATACAAGACAACTCCTTAAATGAGCAAATATGTAATTAAATAAATAAGGGTAAGAAAAGCCTGTTTGAAGCGAATTTGATTTGAGCTTTTCTTCTTTTCTTCTTTTCCTCTTCTCCTTTGAAATGTTGAATCAGGCCTTGCTCAGATTCTTCACAGAAATTGCAGTTGAGAAGTTGGGGAAAAACATGGCTTTTGCTTTCTTTTTCTTCACTTGGAAAATCCTCCGATTTTGAACTTGAATGCTTTGGATTTCTCTTTGGACTCTCTTGGATTGGTTGATGTAAGCTTTGAATATTTCCTTTTGATTTCTCTCTCAAGATTTTTGGATTTTTCACAAAATATTTTCCCTTTTTTTCTTTCTATTTTCCTCTCTCTTTTTTCAAATGGACGGTTCCCCCTTTTTATAGATCCCTTAATCCAAGATTAGGTGGAAAAAATAGCCGTTGCAGAGTAGTTGGATTGCTTCTACACACAAAGAAAAATAGCCATTAGAGATTAGGTGGAAAAATATTATCATTGGAGTCCGTTCTGACATTTGAAAAATTCATTCCTGACAGGTTGGAGTCGGCTCCAACTTTTCAAGTGTCGGCTCCAAATCGGGGTGTCCAAAAATAGCAATAAGAAGTTCGTTAAGGAGTCGGCTCCGAAAAAGTTAAGTGTCGGCTCGGCGCTATCGGGATTCAGCTCCGAAATTCCAAGGTATCGACTCTAACTTTGTCCAAAAAGCATGCTCTCTGTTCTCAGGTAGAGTCGGCTCCAGAAACTTTGGTGTCGGCTCTGCAACTTTCAGGTGTCGGCTCCCGAACTCCAGGTGTCGGCTCCGAAAACTGATGCAGAAACCACTTCTATGTATCTCAGGCTGGAGTCAGCTCCGAAACTCTTGGTATTGACTCCGGACCGTGCTAAAAATGTAGAAAGGTTTTGATACGCCCTGGGGTCGGCTCCTGACTGTTTGGGTGTCGACTCTAAGTTTTGAACTTACATATTTTCTTTTCAATTTTGATTCAAAACTCATTTCCTTACACCTTTTGACTGATTAAACAATTTTAATCCCTGAAACACTTATTAAATTTGTTAGAAACATAGTGAATATACTCATGTCTATTATTAATCATCAAAATCAATAATTGGGTCAACACACTCACTTGGTAATACCGATGAAGGTTATTCGCATTCCAAGTATGCGGGATTGTTCGCCCATCGAGTTCCTTGAGTCGGTATGGTCCTTGGTGAAGTACTTCAGTAACTCGATAGGGCCCCTCCCAATTTGGAGATAGCTTGCCTCCTTTGGCTGGCTTAAATACCGCGGCCTTTCTGAGGATTAAATCTCCTGGGCAGAATGTCTTGGGACGGACCCGGGTATTGTAATATTTTGTTTCTCACTGACAAAAGATAGCCATCTTGAGCCGTGCCTGGTCCCAGATCTCATCAATGAAGTTGATAAGAAGATAGGAATTGTCTTCTTCATTATATGACTCCATCCTAGGGCTTGAAAGATCGATCTCTATCGGGATGACCACTTCGGATCCGAAGATGAGACTGAAAGGAGTTTCTACCATGGGGATCCTTGGAGTCGTATGATATGCTCATAGTATACTTGGGAGTTCCTCCACCTATTTGCCTTTGAACTCATCCAGTCAGGTTCTGAGTTCCCAGAGGATGGTCCGATTCATGACTTCTGCTTCTCCATTGGTTTGTGGATGCCCAACAGAAGTGAACCAATGGCCAATACCCAACTCAGTGCAAAAAGTCTTGAATGCAGCATTATTGAATTGTCGCCCATTATCGGTAATGATAGTATGAGATAGACCAAATTAGCAGATAATAGACTTCCAGAAAAATATCCTCACCTTGCTCTCGGTGATTTTGGCTAACGCCTCGACTTCAACTCATTTGGTGAAGTAGTCAATGGCGATAAGAATCTTCGTTGCTCTGAAGCTAGGGGGAATGGCCCAAGGATATCCATTCCCCATTAAGCAAAGGGTCACGGAGCAGAGAGCGGGCTCAGCTAAGAGGCTGTCTATCGCTGGACATTAGAATATCGCTGGCAGCTATCACACTTTTGGACTAGCTCAGCAACATCCTTTCGCATAGTGAACCAATTATATCCCTGGTAGAGAGCCTTGTGTGCCAGCAATATGTTCCCCAGGTGGTTCCCATATATACCCTCATGGATCTCCTTGAGAATATAATTGGCGTTTGGAGGACCAACACACTTAAGGAGGGGATAAGAGAAAGACTTCTTGTATAACTATCCATTTAGCAATACAAACTTAGGAACCCTCCACTTGAGTAGCCTGGCTTCTATGAGATCAATAAAAAGAGTATAATCAGTAAGATAGTGGATGTAAGCATCCATCCATGTTGACTCCTATTTTGTTGTCCCATATAGCAACCCAAGAGGGGGAGGGGGGGGGGGGGGGGGGTTAATTGGGTCTTTTAAAAATTTTAAACACTTTTGAAGTAAAACCCCCAACTTAAAATAAATCACAGATATGCAACAATTAAGACAGAATATGCAATGAGGAGATGAAGAGGAAGAGATAAAAAGTCAAGCACTGCAAACACAGAAATTTTATAGTGGTTCGGTGTACCTACACCTACGTCTACTCCCAAGTACCTCTTGGGTCCACACTATAATCAACCTTGATTACAGCAGAGTTGTTTCACAAGATCACAACTCAAACTTGTTATTTTCCGGGCGCACAACGAACCCAGCTGGTTTCCAAGGTTCACCAGCACAAAACCTTACACACAAGCAACTGCTTGCACAAGGCAAACTGCCTCAACTGATTCAATCACCTGATTGACTCAGTTCACAAGAAGAACAAGAATGTTTGATACAATAACTGCTCCTTAAATGAGCAAATAAGATAATTTAACTATTCAACCAAAGAGATAGAAATAAAAGCATGATTTGTAGATCTATGTGGCTTGATTCTTCTCCTCTTTCTTGCTTTTGAATGGATCTTCCTTGAGTATTCCCTTGAAGCACGGAAGAACAGATGAAGAACAGGAACTAGGGCTTGCTCGTTTGCTTCTTCAAACTTAGAAATCTCCTCAAAATGAAAGTGTAAAGACTAGGGATTTCTCTCTTTTCTTTCAGAGAATCAGTACGATTTTTCTTTTGATTTTTTCCTCTGATTTTCTCTCGGATTTTTCTCTTCTTTTTCTTCTCTATTTTTCTTGTTTTTCTCTTCTTTTAAACAGTCACATCCATCATGCTTTTATAGATCCTTCCAATACTAGGAATAGATGAAAACTATCCATTAGAATCAAAATGGAAAAAAAGTTAGGAACAAATAAGGTAATAGCCATTGAGATTTAAAACAAAAAGAAGGTTTAGAGACATTCTGACACATCTGAAAGTCGTTTCTGACACTACAAGAAAATAATGAAATAGCGACGCAATTTTAGCGACGCAATTATGCGTCGCTAAAATTGCGACAACATTGCGACGCCTCCGCGTCAAAAAAACATTGCGACGCAAATAGCGACGCATTAGCGACTGAATAAACCTTAAAATAATTTTTTTAAATTTAGCGATGCAAAAATGCATCGCAATATTTATAAAATATGTTTTTTAAAATATTATTAAAGGAATAAATATTGTGACGCAGATAAGTGCATCACAATATTTTTAAAAAAATTAATTATGTTAAATAGCGACGCATCAGCGATGCAATAAACATAAAATAAGAAAAAAATATATTTAATATAGCGACGCAAAAATTACATCACAAATATTAATAAAAAAATTGATTTTTATAAAATATAATTATGAAATAAAAATATTGCGATGCCACTCAGTGCGTCGCAATATTTCAAAAACATAATAATTTTATATAGCGACGCATTAGCGACGCAATAGACCAGAAAATTGTAAAATTAATTTTAATTTAGCGATGCACTAATTGCATCGTAATTATTTTAAATGAAATTAATTTATATAAATATTAAAATGAAAAAAAATATTGCGACACAAAACAGTGCGTCGCAATTTTTTTAAAAAAACTTAATTTTTTTAAATAGCGATGCATTAGCGATGCAATAAACTAAAAAAATATAAAAATTATTTTAAATTTAGCGACACAATAATTGCATCGCAATTAATTTAAATAAAATTTATTTTAAGAAAATAGTATTATGAAATAAAAATATTACGACGTAATCCAGTGCATCGCAATGTTTTGTTAAAATAAATATGTTAATTAGCGACGTAATAGCGATGCAATAAAACAGTAAAGTAATAAAAATTTTTTTTATTTAATGATGCAAATTAATGCATCGCAATATTTAAAAGAAATTCATAATGCTAAATTAGCGAGGCATTAGCGACGCAATAAATTAGAAAATATAATTAAAAATTAATAATGTCCGAGATCGATCGTCGTCGACCGTACTGATCGATCATGGCTTCGATCGATCGCAACCGTCGGGTTATCGCCGATCGGATCGATCGCGATGGTCCGAGATCACTCATCGCCGACCGGGATTGATCATGGCTTGGATCGATGGCAACCGTCGGATCATCGCCGATCGAGATCGATCATGGCTTTGATCGATCGCAACCATCGGATCGTCACCGATCCGATCGATCGCGGCAGTCCGAGATCGGTAGTCGTCGACTGGGATCGATCATGGCTTCGATCGATCGCAAGTACCATTGGATCATCGCCGATCTGATCGATCGTGATGGTTCGAGATAGGTCGACGCCGACCGGGATCGATCATGGCTTTGATCGATCGCAACCATCGGATCATCATCGACCAGGATCGATCATGGCTTCGATCGATCGCAACCGTTGGATCGTCGCCGATCCGATCGATCGCCATGGTCCGAGAGAGGTCATCGCCGACCGGGATCGATCATGGCTTGGATCGATCACAACCGTCGGATCGTCGCCAACCGGGATCGATCATGGCTTGGATCGATCGCAACCGTCGGATCATCGCCGACCGGGATTGATCATGGCTTGGATCGATCGCAACGTCGGATCATCGCCGATCGGGATCGATCATGGCTTCGATCGATCGCAAGTATCGTCGGATCGTCGCCGATCCGATCGATCGCGACGGTACGAGATAGGTCGACGCCGACCGGATCGATAATGGCTTGGGTCGATCGCAACCATCGGATCATCGCCGACCGGGATTGATCATGGCTTGGATCGATCGCAACCGTCAGATCGTCGCCGTTCCGATCGATCACGATGGTCCGTGATAGGTCATCGCCGACCGGGATCGATCATGGCTTGGGTCGATCGCAACCGTCGGATCATCGCTGACGGGATCGATCATGGCTTGGATCGATCGCAACCGTCGGATCATCGCCGACCGGGATCGATCATAGCTTCGATCGATCGCAAGTACTGTCGGATCGTCGCCGATTCGATCGATCGCGATGGTACGAGATAGGTCGACGCCGACTAGGATCGATCATGGCTTGGGTCGATCGCAACCGTCGGATCATCGCCGACCGGGATCGATCATGGCTTGGATTGATCGCAACCATCGGATCATCACCGACCGGGATCGATCATGGCTTCGATCGATCGCAACCGTTGGATCATCGCCGATCCGATCGATCGCGATGGTCCGAGATAGGTCGACGCCGACCGGGATCGATCATGGCTTGGGTCGATCACAAGTACCATCGGATCGTCGCTGATCCGATCGATCGCGACGGTCCGAGATAGGTCGACGCCAATCGGGATCGATCATGGCTTGGGTCGATCGCAACCGTCGGATCATCGCCGACCGGGATCGATCATGTCTTGGATCGATCGCAACCGTCGGATCATCGCCGACCGGGATCGATCATGGCTTCGATCGATCGCAACCATCGGATCGTCGCCGATCCGATCGATCGCGATGGTCCGAGACAGGTCGACGCGGATCGGGATCGATCATGGCTTGGGTCGATCGCAAGTACCATCGGATCGTCGCCGATCCGATCGATCGCGACGGTGCGAGATAGGTCGACGCCGACCGGGATCGATCGCAATCGTCGGATCATCGCCGACCAGGATCGATCATGGCTTGGATCAATTGCAACCGTCGGATCATCGCCGATCGGGATCGATCATGGCTTCGATCGATCGCAACCATCGGATCGTCACCGATCCGATCGATCGCGACGGTCCGAGATAGGTCGACGGCGACCGGGATCGATCATGGCTTGGGTCGATTGCAAATACCATCGGATCGTCGCCGATCCGATCGATCGCGACGGTCCGAGATAGGTCGACGCCGACCGGGATCGATCATGGTTTGGGTTGATCGCAACCGTCGGATCATCACCGATCGGGATCGATCATGACTTGGATCGATCGCAACCATCGGATCATCGCCGACCGGGATCGATCATGGCTTGGATCGATCGCAACCGTTGGATCATCGCCGACCGGGATCGACCATGCTTCGATCGATCACAACCGTCGGATCGTCGCCGATCCGATCGATCGCGACGGTCCGAGATAGGTCGACGCCGACCGAGATCGATCATGGCTTGGGTCGATCACAAGTACCATCGGATCATCGCCGATCCGATCGATCGCGACGGTCCGAGATAGGTCGATGCCGATCGAGATCGATCATGGCTTGGGTCGATCGCAACCGTCGGATCATCGCCGATCGGGATCGATCATGGCTTGGATCGATCGCAACCGTCGGATCATCGCCGACCGGAATCGATCATGGCTTCGATCGATCGCAAACCGTCGGATCGTCGCCGATCCGATCGATCGCGATGGTTCGAGATAGGTCGACGCCGACTGGGATCGATCATGGCTTGGGTCGATCTCAAGTACCTTTGGATCATTGCCGATACGATCGATCGCGACGGTCCGAGATAGGTCGACGCCGACCGGGATCGATCATGGCTTGGGTCGATCGCAACCGTCGGATCATCGCCGACCGGGATCGATCATGGCTTGGATCGATCACAACCGTCGGATCATCACCGACCGGGATCGATCATGGCTTCGATCGATCGCAACCATTGGATCGTCGCCGATCCGATCGATCGCGACGGTCCGAGATAGGTCGACGTCGACCGGGATCGATCATGGCTTGGGTCGATCGCAAGTACCGTCGGATCGTCACCGATCTGATCGATCGCGATGGTCGAGATAGGTCGACCCCGACCGGGATCGATCATGGCTTGGGTTGATCGCAACCGTCGGATTATCGCCGATCGGGATCGATCATGGCTTGGATCGATCGCAACCGTCGGATCATTGCCGATCGGGATCGATCATGGCTTCGATCGATTGCAACCGTCGGATCGTCGCCGATCCGATCGATCGCGACGGTCTGAGATAGGTCGATGCCGACCGGGATCGATCATGGCTTGGGTCGATCGCAAGTACCGTCGGATCGTCGCCGATCCGATCGATCAGGATGGTCCGAGATAGGTCGATGCCGACCGGGATTGATCATGGCTTGGGTCGATCGCAACCGTCGGATCATCGCCGATCGGGATCGATCATGGCTTGGATCGATCGCAACCGTCGGATCATCGCCGACCAAGATCGATCATGGCTTCAATCAATTGCAAGTACCATCGGATCATCGCCGATCCGATCGATCGCGACGGTACGAGATAGGTCGACGCCAACCGGGATCGATCATGGCTTGGGTCGATCGCAACCGTCGGATCATCGCCGACCGGGATCGATCATGGCTTGGATCGATCGCAACCATCGGATCATCGCCGACCGGGATCGATCATGGCTTCAATCGATCGCAACCGTCGGATCGTCACTGATCCGATCGATCGCGACGGTCTGAGATAGGTCGACGCCGACCGGGATCGATCATGGCTTGGGTCGATCGCAAGTACCATCGGATCGTCGCCGATCGGGATCGATCATGGCTTCGATCGATCGCAACTGTCGGATCGTCGCCGATCCGATCGATCGCGACGGTCCGAGATAGGTCGACGTCGATCGGGATCGATCATGGCTTGGGTCGATCGCAAGTACCATCGGATCGTCGCCGATCCGATCGATCGCGACAGTCCAAGATAGGTCGACGCCGACCGGGATCGATCATGGCTTCGATCGATCGCAACCATCGAATCATTATAATTATTAAAAAAAGTTATGAAAAAGTTTTAAAAAAATATTAAATAAAATTTTTATTAGTATTAATAAATAAAAGAAATATAATATTGCGACGCATAAGTTGCATCGCAATATTTTTAAATAAATATATGTAATTAAAAAGTTTTAAAAAAAATATTGCGATGCAATTTTGTATCGCAATTATTATCATAAATTTTAAATATTATTATTTATAAATATTAAAAAATTATTGCGACGCTGTAGCGACGCAATATAGAAAAAAAAAAAAACAAATATTGCGACGCAATGTATGCGTCGCAATTATTTTTAGTAAATATAATTTTATCAGTATTAATAAATAAAAAAATATAATATTGCGACACATAAGTTGCGTCACAATATTTTTTAAATAAATATATGTCATCAAAAAGTTTTAAAAAAATATTGCGACGTAATTTTGCGTCACAATTATTATCATTAATTATAAATATTATTATTTATAAATATTAAAAAATTATTACGACGCCGTAGCGATGCATTTAGAAAAAAATAAATAAATATTGCGACGCAAAGTATGCGTCGCAATTATTTTTAGTAAATATAATTTTATCAGTATTAATAAATAAAATAAATATAATATTGCGACGCATAAGTTGCATCGCAATATTTTTAAATAAATATATGTAATCAAAAAGTTTTAAAAAAATATTGCGACGCAATTTTCCGTCGCAATTATTATCATTAATTATAAATATTATCATTTATAAATATTAAAAAATTATTGCGACATCGTAGCGACGCATTTTAGAAAAAAATAAATAAATATTGCGATGCAATGTATGCGTCGCAATTATTTTTAGTAAATATAATTTTTTTCAGTATTAATAAATAAAAGAAATATATTATTGCGATGCATAATTTGCATCGCAATGTTTTTTAAATAAATATATCTAATTAAAATTAAAAAATATTGCGACGCAAAAATTGCATTGCAATTATTATCATAAATTATAAATATTATCATTTATAAATTTTAAAAAATTATTACGACGCACTGTATGCGTTGCAATTATTATCATAAATTATTATTTTAATTAATTAAAAATATTAAAAAATAGTGCGACGCCTTAGCGATGCAATTCCTAGAAAATAAAAATAATTTTTTCGTCGGACCTTGGTGCCAAGTTAGCGACACAATTATTTGCGTCGCTATTTTTTATAAAATTATAATAAAACCAAATTAACGATGGATTAGCGACGCATTGATGCATCGCTAATACATAATAAATTTTAAAAAAATATTGCAACCAATTAGCGACGCAATTAATTGCGTCGCTAATTACTCATATATACAGTCGGCCAGCCTTCTCTTCTTCTTCCTCGTCTTGACCTAGCCGCCGCCCTCCCCAAAAAAAAATCCGGCTCCCCCCCCCGTTCGCTACTCCGGCTCCCCCCCTCTAGTGCTCCGGCTCCCCGGCGTTCTCCTCCAACTCCGGCGTCTTCTCTCGACCGAGGTAAGCCCCCACACCCTATTAAAAAAAAAAATTTGTAATAATTTTCCTCCGGCCACGGCCAAGACCGTGGCCGTCTTCTCCGGCCACGGCCGCTTGCGTGGCCGGCAGTGGCCTGGCCACGGTGGCTAGGCCACTGTAAAAAAAAAAAAAAAATTTGGCAACAGGGGGGCCCCCCCCTTTGTCTTCTCCGGCCACGGCCGTGGCCGCGGCCGGACAAGGCGGCCACGGCCGCTGCCGTGGCCGTCTTCTCCGGCCAGGCCACTGCGTGGCCGGCAGTGGCCTGGCCACGGTGGCCAGGCCACTGTAAAAAAAAAAAAAAATGGTAACAGGGGGGGGGGGGAAACCCCCCCCCCCCATTTTGTCTTCTCCGGCCACGGCCGCTGCCGTGGCCGGCAGTGGCCTGGCCACGGTGGCCAGGCCACTGTCAAAAAAAAAAAAAAATTCGGTAACAGGGGGGGGGGGAAACCCCCCCCTTTGTTTCTCCAGCCACGGCCGGCCGCGCCGGAAAAGGCGGCCACGGCCGCTGCCATGGCCGTCTTCTCCGGCCATGGCTGCTGCCATGGCCGGTAGTGGCCTGGCCATGGTGGCCAGGCCAAAAAAAAAAAATTGGTAACAGGGGGGGTTCCCCCCCCCCCCATTTTGTCTTCTCCGGCCACGGCCGCTGCCGTGGTCGGCAGTGGCCTGGCCAGTGGCCTGGCCACGGTGGCCAGGCCACTGTCAAAAAAAAAAAAAATTTGGTAACAGGGGGGGGGGGAAACCCCCCCCCTTTTGTCTTCTCCGGCCACGGCCGCTGCCGTGGCCGTCCGGCCACGGTGGCCAGGCCACTGTCAAAAAAAAAAAAATGGTAACGGGGAAACCCATTTTTTCTCCGGCCGCAGTCCCACGGTGGAAAAAAAGTAACAGCTAGGGGGCTTTTCCCCCCCCCGGGATTCTATTTTTATTGGATGCATTAGTTATAAATTAATTAATTTATGTCATTAGTCGGAGCTCTTTGGATAGACTGATTGTTATGTCTTGATTATGCAATAATATTTGTAATGCTAGATAGAAAGTCTTGTTGTATTATTTATTTGCATAATATTTATGCAATAATTAATTTAAGCAGAATGTTTATGCAATAATATTTGTGCATTTGTAGTTATTTACAATTGTTATGTCTTGATTATTTATTCTGCTGCAAACTGAATGATGCATTAAATTATGTAATGCTAAATAAAAGTCTTGTTGTATATTATTTAATTTCAGCAACAAATTAGTAGTTTCAATGATTTATATTTTAGTCTTCACAAACATTTGTATTCGACACAATAATCTTAAGAAGTCAGTGACTATATATAGAACACTATTCCTATATATGTATAATTGACAAGAAGTTAAGAATAACAAGCATAAGTTCGATTGTCTTCGGACTTCCATAATTAATCACAGCACTATAACCTTTAGACCCGTTTGAGAATTTGTAAGCCTTAGTCTTGCAAATTCTCAAATTGTCCTGGTGGACAGTTTGAATATTTTTGCGATATGTTAGTCTGCTATTAATCATCGTTGGGTGAGATTCGGTTTGTATTTGCTCATACGTTCTCCTAGTGTGGCTTATATACCACACATTTAGGAGAACATATGGGGAAATGCTGCCGAAATTTCAATGTAACCGATCGATGATAATTAATAGCAGAATAACATATCACAAAAAATATTCTTGAATGGGATAGGGCCTTACCTTTAGACATGGAGTGAAGGTAGAATTAATTTAAGACACTTGAATGCTTGTGAAGTCTCATGATTAAACGGACCGCCTTGCGGCCCGACCCAAACTCAAGCCCTACCATTAGCCATGAACCTGTGCCTCGGTCCTTGCTAGCACGCCAAGGATCGTAGCCGTGGCTCGCCCTTGCATGGTAGGGACCTTAGTTGCCTAAAAAAATTGGTTTAGTTATAAATGATTTAAATGGTTGTTATTAACCTTAGTTGTGCCAAGAAATAATTTAGTTATATATTTAGTAATACTAATATAGTTTTATTTTGTGGTTTCCTTTAATGGTTTACCAGACTTTGTATAAGTCGGTCAAAAATGAGCGGGGCTCGCTCGTGGATGTATGCAAGGATAAAAGATGGCTTGCTTAATCCAGATTTTCTGAATGGATTGGAAGAATTTATCGCATTTGCATGTAGCCAACCTGAATGGATGGATGGGCCTAGGATTAGGTGCCCATGCAACTTCCACAGGTGTCAGAATAAAGCCTACAGAGATGTGGAAACTGTTAAGGTGCATTTGTGTAAGAAGGGTTTGTTCCTGATTACTATGTTTGGTACTGTCATGGTGAACCAGAGGATATTCCAGCAGCTGTTATAGGCCAACAAGAGTCAATTCCCGTAGATGAACCATTTGTGAATTTAAACACATATGAACAAATGGTGATGAATGCATCGGGTAATGAATTCAATCAGAATACATTTATGGAAGAAACCAAATCCAGATGCACAGCAATTTTATGATATGTTGCGTGCTGCAAATCAAGAATTGTATCCTGGTTGTGAGGGTCATTCCCAGTTGTCTACAGCTGCTCGAATGTTGAATATTAAGGCAGAACATCGATTATCAGAAAAGGCGTTCAATTCTGTAGCTGGGTTAATCAAAGAAATTTTGCCAAATGATAATGTTGCGCAGACAGTTTTTACGCAACAAAGAAGTTGTTGCGTGGGCTTGGGCTCCCAGTTAATAAGATCGATTGTTGCTTGAACAATTGTATGATATTTTGGGGTGAAGACTCAGAGCTGAGATGGTGTAAGATTTGTGGGCAATCGAGGTACAAAAACAGCGAAGGAGGAGCCAGTACAAGTAGGAGGAAAAGTGTGCCTTACAAGAGGATGCATTACTTTCCTCTTACCCCACGCCTGCAGAGATTATACAGATCTGAGGCAACAGCTGCTGATATGAGATGGCATGCCGAACATGAATCTAAAGAGGATGAAATGCGGCATCCATCAGATTCAAAGGCTTGGAAGCATTTCAATGAAAATCATCCTGATTTCGCTGAAGATATAAGGAATGTGAGATTAGGTCTTTGTACCGATGGCTTCCAACCATTTGGTCAAGCGGGGCAACAGTATTCATGTTGGCCTGTGATACTGACTGTATATAACCTTCCTCCGTGGAAGTGCATGAAAGATACTGCAATGTTTTTAACCGTTTTGGTTCCAGGACCATCAAATCCAAAGGAAAAGATTGATGTCTTTCTGCAACCGTTGGTGGCCGAATTGAAAATGTTGTGGGAAACAGGAGTCGTAGCCTACGACATTTCTATGAAACAGAATTTCATCATGAGAGCTGCTTTGATGTGGACAATAAGTGATTTTCCGGCATATGCAATGTTGTCTGGTTGGAGCACTGCTGGACGTCTGGCATGCCCTCATTGCATGTATGATTCGGATGCATTTACATTGCAGAAGAGTGGTAAGCAGTCATGGTTTGATAACCATAGGAAGTTCTTGCCCCCAAATCATCCTTACAGGCGTAACTTGATCGCCTTCCGGAAGAACAAAGCAGTCACAAAATTTGCCGAACCGGTTAGGTCCGGCACGGATATTTGATCTATAGAGCATTTGGGGTTGATGTATGCATGGGAACCGGATGCAGATAGAATAAATGGCCGTATATGTAAAGAACATAACTGGAAGAAGCGAAGTATATTTTGGGATTTGCCTTATTGGAGCACAAATCTCATCCGGCACAACTTGGATGTTATGCATATCGAGAAAAATTTCTTTGATAACATATTTAACACGGTGCTAAACATCCCGGGAAAAACAAAAGATACTGCAAAGTCAAGAGAAGAACTTAATCAGTACTGCAGAAGAGGTGATTTGAGAAGGAGTGCCGATGGGACCTATCCTAAAGCATGTTACACTCTTGACAGAAATTCACGAGAAGTTTTATGTAACTGGCTTAGAGGGTTAAAATTTCCAGATGGTTATGCCTCAAATATCGGTAGGTGTGTGGACATGCATAAGCTCAAGTTGTTCGGCATGAAGAGTCACGACTGCCATGTTTTCATGCAACGGTTATTACCTATAGCTTTTCGTGAGTTGCTTCCGCAACATGTCTGGAAGGCAATTACGGAGCTCAGCTTATTCTTCAAGGAGTTATCTGCCGCAGTCATTACTTCTGCATCCATGGCAAGGCTTGAGGAGGAAATTCCAATTATTTTATGCAAGCTTGAGCGAATATTTCCTCCCAGTTTTTTTGACTCAATGGAGCATTTACCGGTTCACTTGCCATACGAAGCGAGCATAGCTGGTCCCGTGCAGTATCGCTGGATGTATCCTTTCGAGAGGTAAATATATACATCATTAAGATATGTTGACATTTCAAATATTATTTCATTGCGAAAATTGGTTAATTTTTTGTTGCAACTTTACATATAGGTATCTTAAGAAGTTAAAAAATAATGTGCGTAATAAGGCAAGGGTTGAAGGTTCTATATGCAATGCACACTGGTCGAAGAAGTTTCAGCTTTTGCCTCGCATTACTTTGAGGGTCACGTCCACACGAGGAGCCAAAATTGGTCGTAACGATGACGTATGTGTGGACGAAGGAGAACCTAATGACGGTAGAATATCAATTTTTAAAGGTATCGGCCGTTCATTTGGTGGGCAGAAGTCAAGAAATCTTAGCGATATGGAGTATAATGCAGCACATTATTACATCCTAATGAACTGTAGAGAAGTCGATCCATATATTGAGTAAGTGTATACTTCAATGCTAAATTGGAAATTTAATTTAAATTACAATATACCATAATATTTAATTCTAACATAGTTTTCATCCTTTTCATCCCATAAGGATGTTTGTGATAGACAACGACAGATGAATCCCGACATCAGTCAAGTTGCAATTGGGCAGAAATTAGAAACGGAGTTTGCTTACTGGTTTTATGAATTTGTGAGTAGTATCACTCAATCAATTTCGATAATGGCTTTATTTTTTGAATTGGATGTGAATAGCTTATTAATTTATAGGTCAACGGTCCATGGTCCACAACCGACAATATTTTCATTAAATGTCTATCGCAATGGCCATTGAAGACCGTAACAACCTCTACTGGCTATTTTGTAAATGGGTACAAATTTCAGATTGAACGATTAGCAGCTTCAAGAGGCACGCAGAACTGGGGCGTGTGTGTTAAAGGAGAAAGTGTTGGAGCAAATATGCAGGATTATTATGGAAAGTTAGTAGAGGTGGTTGAAGTTGAATATCCCGGTTGGCCTATGAAACGAACCGTATTGTTTCGTTGTGATTGGTTCGATCCGATAGTTCCTGTGGGCAAAAGGGTTCATAACGACTACAATTTGGTTGAAGTGAACCATCGACGAAGATTGCAGAAATATGACCCATTCATCCTTGCATCCCAAGCTCAGCAAGTCTTTTACTGCGGATATCCAAGTTTGCGCAACGACAAGCGAGATTGGTGGGCCGTTTCTAAAATCGTCCCACGTTCAACAATCGTATTAGAGGAGAGTTCATCAAGTCAATCAGCCGAGTGCCCTGCATTTCAAGAGGATGAGATGGAAATGCATGCAATTGAGGACGACACAAGGGCTCCTGAAACATCACTTAGAGATCCAAATGGTGATGTCCAAGAAATTGCGGATGCAAATGTTCGGTTTCCTTCCGATGATAATGAAACTGAATCGCATCCGATACGGCATCGGATGTTGAACCAACATTTCACGAAACAAATGACACCGATTAAACATAGAGGTTTTTTAAAATTTAACTTTTTTTTATAAGTGTTAAATTTTTACATAGTCAATCATTAATCGTAATTTAATTGTGTGAATCTTTAGTATTTTCAGTATGACGGGCAGAGGTAGATCTACCGACGACAGACGGAGTGAGCAGGGACGTAGCCCTGCTGCATCAGATCACATGAGCGTCGGAGATGGAGAGTTTGGATCTCCAGCAGTCGCACAGCCTTCGATCTCTCCAGCAGTATTACCATCCAGCCGATCGGCACATACCTCCGAGAGTTCTTCCACCATCGGCCGCACCGTACTTCGACTTGATGCTCAGGGGCTGTAAGTATATACTAATTAAAAATATATGTTTATGTTTTTAAGTCAATTACTTATAAACATGCATTTTTTTAACAGATTTATTGAGCAGCATCATGTATCCAGCCACATCAGCGCCGTATTTCAGAGGCGTGCAGATCCCAGTGGCTACGATTGGCGCCACGTATCTCCAGCCACGAGGGAGTTTTATTTTTCTGAGTTTCAGGTAAACTTATTAAATACAATTTATCACTGATATAAAATTTCTTAATCTTAATAAATTCAGAAACTAACTGTTTATTTTAATGCAGAAAAAGTTTACGTGGGATCCTGCCAGCCATGATGCCATTAGGGCAGCATGGGAGGCTCTGACGGGACGCCGATACTCCGACATGCTTCATCGTTGGAGGTCATCGGGTCAGCGTCCTGCGCACGTGCCAGAGGGTATTTGGCACGAGTGGCAGCAGGCCTGGCAGTCCGATGGCTGGCGCAGGAGGTCCGCATCAGCCAGCACGAACCGCCGATCTGAGAAGGGCGGTCCTGGCACGGGTCTCTCCCGCCATACTTCGGGCTCCATTTCGATTCAGGAGCACAGACGGCGTATGGTAAGAAAACATAAATATTTTAATTACTATTTTAGTTATTTACAAATATTTGTATTAATATCATTTTTTTATTGTTATAGTCTGAGCAGGAGGGCGGAGATCCTGGTGAGTTTCGTCTATTCAGGGCGACACACACCAGGAGGGACGGTTCCTGGGTCGACACGCGATCACGGGAGGTTGCGGTAAGAAATTAGATTTATGTAGTATCTGTTTAATTTCTAAAATTTTATTTCGAGAAATTTATTAACTCATTTATTGTTGATTTCATAATTTCAAGACACGAGTCGAGGAGCTTCGCTCCCAGGCATCGCAGGTCGACTCTACTGATGGGGACGCCCGTCGAACTCTCAGCAGAGGAGAGTCGGCGTGTGTTTTTGGAGGCTGTTGGTGCCCAGCCACGAGACCGCAGGGTCTATGGTCTGGGCACTAGAGCTTCTACATATTTTCCCCATCAGGCCTCCAGCTCGCGAGTTTCTGGTGATCTTCCTCCCGAGCGTTTAGACGACCTTCGCAGATCTATTGCAGAGGAGGTTCGGCAGGAGGTCGAGCAGGATTTGAGGATCGTATGCGAGGCCGGGATCAGGAGTTGCAGACATGCGAGATGAGATGCATTATTTGCGGGATATGGTTAGCCGCTTGTCGCAGAGTCTCAGCCTCCACAGCCTCCACGTGATCGCTCAGATTCTTGATGTATTTTTTTTTCTTTTTTATGTTGTACAAAAACTTCAAAATTTTAATATATAATTATTTTTGAAATTTGATTATTGTTTGGATATGAGTGAAAATGTTTCTATCAATATTTAATTTAACGAAATTGTATTAACCGTTTTAATTTTTAAATTTTTATTTTTTTAAAAAAAATTTTTTGCGACGCATTAGCGACTGAAATTGCATCGCTAATATTTTTAAAATATTATTATTAAATATTGCGACGCAATGACCTGGCATCGCAATAATTTAAAAAATTTAATAGCGACGCATTAGCGACTCAAATTGAGTCGCTATTATATCTAAAATATTTTTAATAAATATTGCGACGCAATGACCTTGCGTCGCAATATTTTAAAATTTTTATTTGCGACGCATTAGCGACTCAAATTGCGTCGCTATTATATCAAAAATATTATTATTAAATATTGCGACGCAACTAAATGCGTCGCAATATTGCGACGCAATTAATGCATCGCAATATTTAATAATAATTTTAAATATTAAAATTAATTTTTAAATTTAGCGACGCATTTGGATGCGTCGCAATATTGCGACGCAATGTTGCGTCGAGAGTCGCAATATTGCGACGCAATTGCGACAAATGGTATTGCGACGGACATCTGAGCGACGCCGTCATTGCGTCGCTATTGCGTCGCAATATCATGTTTAGCGACGCAATTGCGACGCATTTGGGCGTCGCAATATTTTATTTCTCTTGTAGTGTGACAATATGGAGTCAGCTCTGACTTTCCTGGGGTCGACTCTAACTTAAAATCCCCAAACAGCCCGATTGGAGTCTGCTCTAACTTTTCTGGGGTCGACACATTTTGCTTCTGGAGTCGACTCTAACTTCTCAGGTGTCGACTCTAATTTGAGACCCGAAAAACCATCTTTCTGTTTTTCTGTTGGAGTCGACTCTACAGATTCTAGGTGTTGACTCTAATGTCTGCAATATTACCTTGACATTAGAATTGAGTTCCGAACTTGATTTCTCTCGAGATTTTGATCATTTAAATAAGTTATAAACTGAAACATTTAATCAAAATCATTAGTAATTTCATGAGTTATACTCAAATAGTTTTGTTATCATCAAAATTAATAATTGGGTCAACAATCTCCCCTTTTTGATGATGACAAAAACTTTGAGTATATGCATTAGAATTCATAAACATTGTAAACCTTATCAAGACTTTAAATTTGTTCAATTTAAGGAATAAGCCATAGTTTCAAAATAAGTAAAATTGATCAATAATGATTAACATGAACTGTATCAAATAAAAATTATGCTCCCCCTGCATAATTGTAACTCCCCTTTTTCTATGATATTTCTTTTAGATTAAATGTATTTAAATTCTCATTCTCTCTCTCTCTCTCATTCATTTTCTCCCTTATGCATATACAATTCTTTTCTTCCCCTTTTTGTTATCAATAAAAAGGTAAAAAATAATTGTATAAAGAATTTTAAAGTGATATTCAGATTCAGACAAATTGAAGAAAAGAGTAAATATCCTAAGGCTTTCATTCATAACAACCATCATTGTATCAAACATTCAAACAGTGTTTCATATATCAAAACATTCATTACATCATGTATTAAGATATAAAACAGTAAATGTCCTAAGTACAAGCTATCAAATAATATAAAAGCTAAATTTTAATTTGACAGGAACTTAAAGGCTAATTGGGATTTGACTTGAGTTGGCTTGGATAGGCATTAATATAGGAAGTAGAAGGTCAATCAAGTATGTTTGTAGACAATTCTCTTCGGATGACCTATTAACTCCATAATCTCATCTTTCTGTGATTTCTTGAAGCCTTCAAGACAATCCTCAATCTAAGTAACAGCAAAATCTATATCCCTTCTTAGTTGTCCAGTGGCATCAAGGTAAGCTCTAGATCCATCTGCGATCCCTTCCAGCCTTTCAAAAATCTTGTGAAGCTCAGATGATAGGGTATCCACAGATCTGTCCAATGAAGATGCAATCATGTCAAGCTTAGTAGAGAGCTGCCTCATCTCATTCTCATCTCTGAATCATGCTCAGTCAATAAGGCCCTGAGCTGATCAAGCTGCCTCTCTGAAAAACCTGCTGACTCAGCCAACAAACCCGATGCCACCTGAGGGGGTGAAGAATGCTCGGTCCAGCACCAGATGGTCCGCAACTGATGGTCCAGCAGTAGACGGTCCAGGGACATCCTCATCTTTGCTTCCTCAACTCTGGCTTCTTGTCCTCTCCTTTGCCACTGGCCATTAACTTTCCTGAAGCCCATTCTATGAATAGTGGAGATGCTGTAGTAGTCAGTATATCTGAGATTTCTTTGCAGTTCATTCTCCATTATCTTTACACCTTGGCTTCTGAATACCAGTGTGAGAACCATACCATATGGCAGTGTAGATCTTTTCTTTGTAGCTGCCTCTGCCATATAACCAATCATCATCCCGGCCAAATTTACTGGTTGACCAGTGATGATACAATCCATCAGAAGAATGTCTCGCTCCGAGACATACTCAAACCTTCCAATCTTAGGAAACAAGATTCTTCCACAAATATTATGAAGTAATCTGAGTTCCAGGTTGAGTTGATTTGCCATTACCTCTTCAAACTCAGAAACTTCTCTCCCAAGCATCCTAGACAGGGCTCCACCTCTGTCATCATGCTGACAGGCAGTCAAACCAACAGTGGGCATCTCCAGAAGATTTTCTAGTGACTCTGTAGTGATACCACTTTGGTTCCACGCACAAAACTTACAAGACCTCCTTCCCCTCTACATAAATCACTGTAGAATTCCTTCACGAGGAGCAGGGTAGGTCGGAACATCTAGTGAACAAATCTTTTCCCAACCCATTTCTTTATTTGTCTCCCTATAGAAAAACCTTCCGATTCAAATAGATTAAAATCTACCTTTCTTCCCGTAGTGATAACCTTCTCGGCCAACAAGTCAACGCGGGTGGATGATGGAGAAGCCTCGGAGTAGAAGAAGAGGAAGACGAAGACTAGAAGAGATTGCCTCTCGGTTCTTCGAACGAACGTCTTCCAGTGGGAACAGTTGCACCAAACACAGATCCTCGCCTTTGGGAGCCATTGGAGGTCAATGGAGGTTGGAATCAAGGATTTTGAAGAGTTTGGAAAAGTTTGGAATGCTTTGGAGAAGGATTTGAAAGGGATTGAAAAAGGATTGGGTTGTTTGAATGTGTCGACTCTGCCCTAATAAAGTGACGATTTTTCACTTAGAGTCGACTCCCGCAAAGTGGGTGTCGGCTCCGAACAAAAATCAGTCAGCGCTCGAATTAGAGTCGGCTCTACAGAAGCCGGAGTCGGCTCTAATGAGCAGACAGAAAAGCACTAAAGAAAAAGGTGTCGACTCCAAAATTGAAGGTGTCGACTCCACAATAGTTTCAGCGAAAAAAATGAGTTTCAAGGATCTGAAACTAATCAAATTGATCATCAAAATCTAGATAACTTCTCCTTAATAATTGGGGAATCAATGAATCAAACTTCTAGATAAATTTCCTTATAAAGTGTAAAAGATTTTCAAGAAATCTACCGAAATTTAGATAGTTGCCCTTGAGAGTTTCAGAAAATCATTCTAAAGGATCACAAACTCCTAATTCTCCTCTAAGATAACAAAATCTCTCCTCACTCAAAGGTTTGGTAAAAATATCAGCCAATTGATCATCAGTGTTCACATACAAGACAATATCATTATTAGCTACATGTTCTCTAATAAAGTGATGTCTAATTTCTATGTGTTTAGTTCTAGAATGTTGAATTGGATTCTTAGTTAGATTGATTGCACTAGTATTATCACATCTAATAGGAATTTTATCAAGTGTGATGCCATAATCTTCAAGTTGTCGCTTAATCCAAAGGATTTGAGCACAGCACTTCCAGCGCAACATACTCTGCCTCAGCAGTGGATAGAGCAACCGAATTTTGCTTCTTGCTAAACCAAGAGATTAAGTTACCTCCTAAAAATTGGCATGCACCACTTGTACTTTTTCTATCTAATTTATCCAGCATAATCAAGTCAGAATAAGCAATCAAATAAGTGTTGAGTCTCTAGAATACCATATTCCTACATTTTTAGTTCCATTTAGATATCTAAAGATTCTTTTAACAGCAATAAAATGTGATTCTTTAGGTTCAGATTGATATCTTGCACATAAACAAACAGCAAACATGATATCAGGTCTACTTGCAGTTAGTAAAGTAGAGATCCGATCATACCTCGTAATGTTTTTGATCTATTTTCTTACCATCTTCATCTTTGTCCAGTTGCATGAAGGGCTCATTGGCGTGCCAAGAGGTTTAGCAGATTCCATATCAAACTTCTTAAGTATTTCCTTCGTGTACTTTGCTTGGTTAATGAAAATTTCAGCTTTCTCTTGTCTAATTTGAAGTCCAAGGAAGAAGTTAAGTTCTCCCATCATGCTCATCTCGAATTCTCCCTGCATTAACTTAGCGAATTCTTGGCAAAGACGATTGTTAGTAGCACCAAAGACATATCATCAACGTAAATCTGTACAACCAATAATCCATTTCTTTTCTTTTTAAAAACAAGGTTTTGTCAACATTTCCTCTTGTAAATCCATTTTAATCAAAAATTTACTCAATCTATCATACCAAGCTCTAGGTGCTTGTTTTAAACCATAAAGTGCTTTGTGTAATTTAAAAACATGGTTTGAAATTATGATCTTCAAAACCAGGAGGTTGTTCAACATAAACTTCCTCATTTATAAAACCATTTAAAAAATGCACTTTTAACATCCATTTGAAATAAGTTGAAATTCATATGACATGCAAATGCAAGCAATAGTCTAATGGCTTCTAATC
>UESW01002493.1:103348-207808 GCA_900491605.1 Calamus simplicifolius | reverse complement strand
ATGACTATGGTAGAATATGAAGCCACTTTTGTTGAGCTATTTCAATTTACTAAGGCATTGGTGGCTGATGAGAGGGAGAGGTATAGACTATTCCATGATGGATTAAATTTTCCTATAAAAGCTAAAACCGGTATGCAGATTTATAATAGTTATTTGGAGTTGGTGCAAGGAGCACTCAGAGCTAAGGAGACTAAAAAAGAATTCATGAGCAGGAAGTAGGAGAAAATGAAAAGAAATGCTCCTAGTTTTTTCTCTACTGCGGGAGAGACTAGTTATTTAAGAAACCCCAGAAGGCAAAGCAATTTCATTCTAATTTGAGAGCCCCTAGTGATGTGGGTAGGGGATCAATATCTGTGTCTATATCCAGTATAGCTCAGAAGAAGCCTTATGGGGGAGTGCCTCAGATTGCTACCAGCAAGGTGTCTGGTGAGGTGAGGGACCAAAGCCATCCATCTGGGGGGGGGGAAGAGTTTCACCTTCATGTAATGCATGTGGAAAATTTTATACTAGAGAGTGTAGGAGGGGCAACAGGGGATGTTATATTTGTGGTGATCTGGACCATATGAAAAGAGATTGCCTCAGGAGAGTGCTGCAGGCTGGTGATTATCCTCAGGGACCAGTAGTGTCAACAGGACAGCCTCACAAGAGGGGTGACAGCAGTGCCCCAGCTTTAGTCGGTCAAATGAGGTCAAATACTAATCAACTAGGAGGGTCATCTAATGTTCCAAGGGATGAGGCTAGAGTGTTAGTGTTGACCCAATTATTGATTTTGATGATTAACAAAAGCCATGAGTATATTCATTGTGTTTCTGACAAATTTGAGAAGTGTTTCAGGAACTAAGAGTGATTAATTATTTAAATGATACACAAAATCAGTTTTGAATTGAGTTTTAAATAAAAAATATTTAAGTTTAGAACTTGGAGTCGATACCCACAGTGTCCGAAGCCGACACCAGGGCATATCAGAACAATTCTATGTTTTCGGCACAGTTTGGAGTCGACACCTGAAACTCTGGAGCTGACTCTAACCTGAGATACAGAGGAGTGCTTTTTGCGTCAGTTTTTGGAGCCGACACCTGGAGTTCGGAGCCGATACCTAGAGTTCGGGAGCCGACACCTAAAATTTTGGAGCCGACTCTAACCTGAGAACAGAGAGCGTATTTTTAAGACATCATTAGAGTCGACACCCTCGGATATTGGAGCCGACTCCTGAATGCGCCGAGCCAACACATCACTTTTTCGGAGCCAACTCCCTAATGAACTTTTTATTACCATTTTTGGAAACCCGAGTTGGAGCCGACACATGCAAAGTTGGAGCCGACTCCAATCTGTCAGGAATGGATTTTCAAATTGTCAGAACGGACTCTAACGGTAATATTTTTCCACCTAATCTCTAACGGCTATGTTTCTTTGCGTGTAGAAGCAATCCAAGTACCTTATATCCATATCCCTTCGCGAATAACCCTTGGCAGAAGAGAGCTTCGCAGGTGGGTCACATTTATCATACACTTCACAGTATGTCATACCAGTGTCTCTACACTCCTTGGTTAAGAGGATAACCAACCTATATGACATACATCAACCTATACTTAATACGCTATCATCCTATAACAATATATCCTTTGGTTGCAAACAGTTTTAAGAACTACTCGATATATTCTCTCTATATCGAATGTAAGGTAGTTCTAAGGACTCCATCACACAAGAGTTTTTATAGAAAAATATAAATATGATAAACTGCCAAAAAATATTTTTATTTATTATAAAGCTCATATACAATTACAATTAGCATAACTGTCTACAGCCTAAATGATTGGCTTTGGGATACATTTCCCAACAGGCACTACCTATATGGAAGGAAGTGCTAGATATTTACTGATCATAATAGTTTAAAATATATTTTAACCCAAAAGGAATTAAATTTAAGCCAAAGGATGTGGATTGAATTAATTAAGGATTATGATTGTACTATTGAGTATTACCCGAAAAAAGCTAATGTTGTGGCTGATGCTTTGATGCAAAAATCTATGGCCATATTAGCTTCTATTTGAGCAGTGCAGCTATCCTTGATGATTGAACTGAGAAGGTTAGATGCATACCTAGCTGTGAAAAAATCAGGAGCCTTGTTAGCCACTTTCAGAGTGAGACCCCTGATGCTTGAGGAAATATATGAGGCTCAGCTGCTAGACCCGCAATTGCAGAAAGTTAGAGAATTGATCCAGAGTGGATCTTAGTCAGAGTTTTCTATCAGAAATGTTGGGGTACTATTGTTTAAGGGTAGATTATGTGTGCCAGCTGTGAAATCATTGAAAGAGCATATTTTGAAGGAAGCATATAGCTTAACTTATTCTATGCACCAAGGCAGTACTAAGATATATAGAACTATCAAGCAGAATTACTATTGGAATGGGATAAGAAAGGAGATAGCTGAGTATGTATCTAAATGTTTGGTGTGTTAGCATATTAAAGCTGGACATCAGAGTCCGGCTAGCAAGCTATAACCTCTGTTCATGCCGGAGTGAAAATGGGAGCATATAACTATGGATTTTGTTGTAGGTCTCCCAAGGACAATAGAGGGTAATGATGCTATATGGGTGATAGTTGATAGATTGACTAAATCTATCTACTTCTTACCTATTCAGATTTCTTTTACTTTGGATAGATTAGCAAAGTTATATGTGCATGAAATTGTGAGTAGGCATAGTGTGCCTATATCAATTGTATCGGATAGAGATCCAAGGTTTACATCTCATTTTTTGGCAGAATTGTAAAAGGCTTTGGAAAGAAAATTAACATTCAGCACAGCATTTCACCCCAAACTGATGGTCAGTCCGAGAGAACCATCCAAACACTGGAGGATATGTTGAGGGCATGTGTCATTGAGTTTTCTGGTAACTGGGATGATCATGTGCCTTTGATAGAATTTGCTTATAATAACAGCTACCATTCTAGCATTGATATGGCACCATATGAGGCCTTATATGGGAGAAAATGTAGAACTTCAGTGTGTTGGGATGAGAAGGGAGAGAGGAGGCTATTAGGCCCATAATTAGTTTAGCTCACAATAGATCAAGTTAAAATCATAAGAGGTAAGTTAAAAGTAGCTTAGAATAGGCAGAAGAGCTATGCAGATAAGAAGTATAAGGAAGTGAAGTTTGAGGTTGGAGACATAGTCTTCTTAAAAGTATCTCCTTGGAAGGATATCATGAGGTTTGGGAAGAAGGGCAAGTTGAGTCCTAGGTATATTGGATTCTATAAAATTTTAGAAAAAGTTGGGACACTTGCTTACAGATTAGAGTTACCTTAAACTTATCTCAAATTCATAATGTATTTCATGTATCAATGTTTAGGAAGTATGTGCCGATTCCTCCCATGTGATTCAGTCTGAGTCTACTGAGCTGCAGAAGGATCTGTCATTTGCAGTGGAGTTAGTGAGGGTTCTAAGCAGAGAGGTTAAGCAGTTTCGTAGTAAAAGAATCCCTTTGGTCAAGGTTCAGTGGCAGAACTACCGAAGAGAAAAAGCTACATGGAAGAGGGAGGATGAGATGAAATTGAAGTACCCCCATCTTTTTGAGAATTAATTTGGCTAAATTTTGGGGACGAAATTTTCTTATGGGGGAAAGAATTGTAACATCTAGAAATTTGTAATTCTTGAAATCCTTGGAAAAGTCTTGTAATAATGAATTATGTGTTTTGTTGTAACGAAAGTTTTGATGGCTTCAATAAGTTGTTGGTTATTTTGATCATTTGATTAATGCTAGGCGGAAAATTTTGGGGTGTATATGAGTTAGAATGAAATTTTGTATGAACTCCTTGAGTAATTGAGCTTTTGTATCGGCATCCCCTTCATCTTGGGACAACAACCTGCACACTTGAGGTAATCGGATAGAGTTTTACTAGCCTTTATATAGTGCTCCATAAAGACCTAGGAAACTTTGACAGATTATCACAAGAGGTAGACACTCAAAAATGCGTTCTATTAAAAACTTTGTTATTTTCTGCTCAAATATACATACACATCACCACAATATCATTTCAACATTTTATGACATCCTACTCAGATAAACTTTTTCTTGTGACATCCTCAGGCAGTTTATAAGATCACATTCACAATCGACAACAATCCAAGATACACATATTATACTCATAATTTCCTCCAAAATATAAAGTTTTCTTTCATTTCAAAAAAGTTCATGATACACCACCAAATCTCACTGTATTCATATACATATACATACACACGAAAGTCACTCCACACTAACTCAATATACAAAGCTATCATTATACACTCTTGCATTCAAGCAAGCTTCACCAGCTAAGGGTCTGATCCCGCTAATCCTTTGATCCTACCAAATAGGCTCACTGATCTAAAAATAAAAATGTCAACATAGAGGGATGGGACCTAAGTCACAGTGACTAGATAACCTTCTAACCATGAAGAAATTGAGAACCACATTACCATATCAAAGTATAATAAGCACGTATAGCATGAGTAAACACGAAATACACATTTAGACATGATATTAAAAAATATAAAACGTAGCTTATACTTTGAATAATATACATCTTTAACTGAAATACCATACAAGTATTTTTTTCATTGGAAAACATCTTTATACATGAATAAATATACCTTTTTGAAATAAGAAAGGATCACTTGTAATTTAGCTTATGCTTGCAACAATATATCAGTACTGAAATACTCTATAAATAACTTTTCCACTAGAAAATAACTCATGTATATGAAAATCCATGCATGATCATTACATTATAACACATATACATTCTTTTAATACAACCCAGACTTCCTGTATTCATTTTCTTGATCCCTACTGGAATCTAGCATGCCTACTGGCATTACTTTTACAAACTCATCCCCACTGGAATATTGCTTGCCCACTAGCATCTCTTTTTGAAACTCATCCCCACTGGGATATTGCTTGGCTCACCAGGCCCTTTAGTTCAAACTTAATGCATGCTTTTCGATATTGGCCCTCCAAGCCTCTTTTTAAAAATCTTCCCTACTAGGATTATATTTAGCCCACTTGCCTTTTTAAAACCAAATGCAAGTGTTTTTTAAAACTTTATGATGCTGAGTCGTGTGTGAAACCTCCGAGGTACTACCCTACAGTCGCCCTTCTATAGGTATACTCTCGATAGGTACATGAACTGGCAATAGGATCCCCACACAAATAGCACCCTTTATCCATGCGGTTCACTCAGCAAAGTTTTCTTTTTGTTCCTTGACCCCGGGACCTTAAGTTTTCTCTTTGCCCCCATGGGCTATATAATAACCAACTCCATTGAGCTATGATTCCTGCCCCCATGGGCTGCTTGCAACATGTCCCACTGGACTTAGTCTAGCTTGTACTCACCTTTGGCCATGGAATCATCGTACCATCGTAAGGAGGTGCCACTGTATCTGTAGTATGCAATGCTCATGTTACAGCACAGTCTAAAGGATGATCAGCCCCATAGCTGTCCAAATGCTCTATATGATACATACATCCAAAACATATTTTTTTAATAATTCATTATGCAAATATGCCATGTATGCATTTGAAATCCACATATCAAACTCATGCTTTATTCTTTTTGCTTGAGATTTATGCTCAGAACTCATGCTTTGCTCTTTTGCTCAAAACTTATTTTTAACTCATGTTTTAAAAATCCATGCTCAAAGACTCAAGCATCAGAACCCATGCATCAGAATATCATATACTAAGTTCTCATTCTTTAGGTTTAAAAATATATTTAATACTCTGCTAAGCATATCATACCATAGCTTGGTATTAAACATATAACTATGCTAGCTCAAAATAAGTTTTTCATTGCTAGATGAGAAACCCACTCATCTTAGCAAATAGCACTCTTAACTGGGTATCAACACTGGTGTTCCTATTCCCTAGAATAACTCTCTCGACCTATATCATTATAGACAGAGTAACCATAAGGATCACCTGCACGCAAGATTTTTTCTAAAACTATGCATGCATACATGCTCTAACCTCTGATATCATATGATTTTCTTTCATCCTTTCTCTATTTAAGATTACTTCTACTATTATCTTATAACATAAAAAAAAAAAAATCTAAAACCATGCAAGGTGTAGGGAAGCTATAGCTTACCTGGAGACTAGCATAGCTTTCAAGCTTTTCCATCCCTTCTCTTCTTCTTCTTTCTTTCTTTCTTTCTTTCTTTTCCTTTCTTCCCTTCCACGGCCGAACCTCTGGTTATGCCCTCTTTCTTTTCTTTTCTTTCCTTTCCTTTCTCTCTTCTTTCTTTTCTCTTTTAAAGCCTCAGATCTTTCCATTGGGTACCTAACGCCCACCATTGGGCGACCAACTTTTCCTATTGGGCAACCAATGCCCACCATTGGGTGCCTAACTCTCACATCATTACAGAATTAGTCATCCAATACCCATCATTGGATGACTAACTCCCTTGTTAGGCGCCCAATGCCCACTATTGGGTGCCTAACTCCTCGTGTTTCAGAATTGGTCGCCCAATGCCCACTATTGGGCGACCAACCCCAACTCCTCTTTCATCCATTCCCTTAGGCAAATCCGAAAGAAAATCATGAACTGGATGACCAACCGGTCGTCCAATTCCCTCCTACCAAGGCTGGGCGCCTAATTGGGTGTCCAATCTTCCTTGAATCCAGATTTTAAAAATTTTCTAAGGCCCTCAAGCCTTCTAATAAATCTAAAAAATTTACAGGCCCTCATACATCAAAAAAGTTCCATCATGCCAGGAAGAAATAAGGAACATCAAACATGGGAATCATTCCCCAAAAACCCAAATACTTAGGGGATTCATATAAAATATTTAATCCAACTCATTTACACCATACAATTTTTTCTTTTTTACATTTAATTATCCAGTGGCCAACATGACCAACAAATCATTGGAACCATCTAAGCTTTCATTACAACAAACATATCATTTAATGTTACAAAGGTTACAAAATTTTAGGATGTTACATTTTGGAATGATTCCCATGTGTAATTCCTTGTTTCCCCTTATGGAATGGATTTTTGGAAGGCATGAAAGCCTTGGATCAGAAGTGTTTGGCATGGGCTTTGGTGAGACAGAAAGGGATTCCCCATTAGGCGACCAATCAAGCGCCTAATTTTAATTTGCTCTTTGTCTTGGGGATTTCCCTGAGACTGAGGTCTCAATGGGTGCCAAATAGGCTGGCATCATTTGGAACTAGGCACCAAGTTTGCATAGAGGAGGAAAACTGGGTGCCCAGTTTGAGAAAGGAGGGAAAACTGGGCGCCCAGTTTTGGGCACCCAGTTTGGATAATGGATGAAACTGGGAGCCTGGTTGGACACCCAGTTTAAGGGAATTATGAAAATGGGCACCTGGTTGGATGCATAGTTTAAGGGAATTATGAAATTGGGCACCTGGTTGGATGCCCAGTTTGTGGAAAAAATGAAACTGGGTGCCCAACTAGGTGCCCAGTTTGAAAAAATTTAAGAAAAGTAGGCGCCTACTTACTGATTTATTTGGAATTCAGTGGGGATTAGAAAGAAAAGAATGAAAAGATAAAAGGCACGGATAGAGTTTCAGTCATGAGAAGAAGGAAAGAGAAGAAGAGGAAAAGAAGGGAAGGAAGAGAAAGCTTGGAAGTTGAGCTAGTTTCAAGGTAAGTTAAAGCTTCCCTAGACCTTGTATGGCTTTAGATTTCCTTAGTTTCCTATATTATGAGATGATAATAGATCAAATCTTAGGTAGAAAAAGAGTGAAAGAAAATTATGAGATGCTAGAGAATTGAGCATATACATGCATGCATAGTTTCAGAAAAACCTTGTGTAGAGGTAACCCTAATAGTTACTGTGTCTGTATGATGACATAGGTCAAGAGGGTTGTTCCAGAAAGCAGAAACATCGGTGTTGATTCCCAGTTAAGAGTGCTATCGGCTAAGGTGAGTAGATTTCTTATCTGGCAATGTAAAACTTATTTTGAGCTAGCATGGTGATATGACTAATACCAAGCTGTAGTATAATATGCTTAGTAGAGTATTAAATGTGTTTTTAAACATGAGAAATGAGAACCTAGTATATGATATTCTGATACATGGATTTTGATGCATGAGTCTTTGAGCATGGGTTTTAAAACATGAGTTTAAGATATGAGTTTTGAGCAAAAGAGCAAAGCATGTGTTCTGAGCATGAGTCTCAAGCAAAAGAATTAAGCATGAGTTTTAATACATGGGTTTCAGATGCATACATAGCATATTTACATGATAAAATATTAAAAAGAACTTGTTTTGATGCATGTATTATACAAAGCATTCGGGCAGCTAGGAAGCTGATCATCATTTAGTCTGTGCCATAGCATGAGCATTGCATACTACTATTAAGCTGACACCTCCTTGCGCTTTGATCGTACGATGATCCCGAAACTTGGGATAAGTACAAGTTAAACCAAGCCCAATGTGGTAGATTATAAGAAGACTGTAGGGGCAAGAATCATAGCCCGATAATAAGCTGGTTACTATATAGCCCATGAGGGCAAAGAGAAAACCTGAAGTCTCAGGGTTAAAAGACAAAGTTCACTTTGCCGGATGAACCGTATGGATAAGGGGAACTATTTGTACGAAAATCCTATTGTTAGTTCACACACCTGATGAGAGTATAGCTACAGAAGGGCGATTGTAGGATGGTACCTCGGAGGCATCACAATCAGCTCAGCATTATAAGTTTTAAAAAACTTGCATTGGTTTTAAAAAGGCCAATGGGCCAAGCATTCCTTAGTGGGAGGGGGGAGTTTCAAAAAGAAATGTCGGTGGGCAAATTTTGAAAAGCATGCAATGTATTTTTAAAAAAGATGCCAATGGGCAATTAATATCCAAGTGGGATGAGTTTTTAAAAGAGATGCTAGTGGGCAAGTAATATCCCAGTGGAGATGAGTTGTTAAAAGAGAAGCCAGTGGGCAAAGTAAATCCCAATGGGGATCAAAGAAATGAGTAAAGAAAGTCTGGGTTGTATAAAAAGGAAGTTTATGTTTTATAAAATAATGCATCATTCATGGATTTTTATATAAATGAGTATTTTTCAGTGAAAAAGTATTCATAGAGTATTTCAGTACTAGTATTTTGTTGCAAGCATAAGCTAACTTACAGGTTATCTTTTATCATTGTAAATCAATGTATTTATTCATTTATGGAGTTATTTTTCAGTGAAAAAAAATACTTGTACAGTATTTTAATTAAAGATGTATATTATTCGAAGAATAAGCTACATTTTATATTTTTTGATATCATGTTCAAAAGTGTATTATTTTTTACTCATGCTATATGTTCTTATTATATTTTGATATGGTGATGTAGTTCTCAATTTTTTTTTCATAGTTAGATGGTTATTCAGTTAATAGGACTTAGGTCTCACCCCTCTATGGTTGATATTTTTATTTTCAAATCAGTGAGCCTATTTGGCAGGATCAAAAGTTAGCGGGACTAGGACCCTTAGCTGATGAAGCTTACCGAAAGCAAAAGAGTATAAAGGATAGCCTTGTATATTGAGTTAGTATGGGGTTACCTTCATGTTTATGTATATGTGTATACGTATAGTGAGATTTTTAGGATGTATCATAAACTCATTTGAAATGAAAGAAAGGCTTGTATTTTGGAGAAAATTATGAGTGTAATGTGTGTATCTATGATTTTTATGAATTATGAATGTGATTATATAAACTGACTGAGGATGACACAGAAAAAAATTTATCTGAGCAAGATGATATAAAATGTTGAAAAGATATTTGAGGTAATGTGTATATATAGAAAATAATTTTTTTAAAGGATGAGATTTTGAGTGTGTGCTACTCGTGATAATTTAATGGAGTTTACTAGGTCTTTATGGAGTATTACATAAAAGCTAGTAGAACTCTATCCGATTACTATAAGTATGCACTCTGTCGATGACCCAAGCAGAGAGTGCCAACAATTTAAAATATGAATAAATAAAAGAATGAAGATATTGCAACATATCATGATAGTTAGATAATATAGCCTCCCTTATAAATAAATAGGAGTGTTATTATATGATGTTAAAATTAAATTTTAATGTATTTATATGCAAATAAAGAGAATAGAAAAGAGATTATTATTTACTTTAAGCACTCCAAAGAAAAATATCACATGTTCATAGTGGTCACTAATTTCTAACATCAATTTCAATAAAAGATTCATAACTACAATTATTATTATGATTTAATGTGGAGTTATACATTTTTAATTTATTATATATTAATATAGTGATACAAAAAGTAGAGAAAATGCCATAGAACTATCACAAAGGCAAAAGATGATCTTATGATAGAGATAATAATTAATCAATAATACTATCAACAATAACCACTTCAATAATAAAGATTATGAACACATTATAACATTGCTTTGGTTTATATAAAATTAAAGTATCTCGATAACTCATATTCTTCATGGTCATAGTTTAATATAAATTTTATATTTTAATATTTTGTAGTCATACATAAGTCTTATAATAAATTAATTTTTTCTTTTAAAATATTCCTTTAGTTGTACATCCTTAATAGATTTTTGTAAGAAAAATAATATTAAAAATTGATAATATAGGTATCCACCATGAATGTTATTTCAAGTCCAACATGAACCTACTTGAGGATTGAAAAGGTTAATAAAATATATTAATAAGGACTCTTTCTTTATAAACAAATAGAAATAGTGTTAACCTTAATAAAATGAAATAGATTAATTTCTAAAAGAAATAGGAGATAAAAGTGAAAAAAAAAATATATTTTATTTTTATGTAAACCAAAGCAATGTTATAGATTAAAATCTAAGAAATAAAAAATATATTTTTGTCTACATAAGATCAAAAATGATGATTCCTACCATAGAAAGAATGCAAGAAAGAGAACAAAACGTACCTCCTTAAATCTTATTATATTTGGATGTTTTAGTATTCTATGGTTAAAGATTTCCTTTCGTACATTCTCAGTAACCTGCAGATCAATATAGTTCAATATATTAAAAGTTTTCAAAATCAGTATGAACACAAGCCTTGTAAATCAAGGAAAAAATTACAATCTGGGAAAAATTTAATAGTAGGTTAAGATATTTTCTAAGGAATATATCACTAATAAAAACATGAAATCTATTGAAAGAGAAAAGGATGCAACTAAAATCTAAATGTTAAAAGTAATATTCTGCAATGATATAAAATCCAATTAAAGCAGCAAAAAAGAATAGAGGAAAGGTATAGGAACCTTTTCCCTCATTCTTCGTAATAATCTTTAATCAACAAACCAAAAGAAATGATCAAGTTCTAACAAAACATAACTCAATATTTGACCTTCTATTATAATCCTGAGGCCAAAAAAGAAAGAGATAAAGGAAAGAAGAGATGAACCTTTTCTCCTCTCTTTATAAATTTCACGGCAAACAACTCCTTTGTCTTTACATCTCTAACTAGCTTAGCCGTCCCAAAAGCTCCAGATCCGATGTCCTTCAGCACTTCATATTGCTCCATTTTGATTTAGAAATCCAAAAGAAATGAGGGCAAGTATGATCGATCAGCACTAAAACTAATACTCTTGTTCTATTCCTTTCGTGCTCTTATTCTCTTGCAGAGAAGAAAAGAGGAGGAACAAGAAAGGGAAAGGATGGAAGAGGAGGAACAAGAAAGGGAAAGGATGGAAGAGTTTTGTGCCTGAATGTGAGCTTTGTCTCATTTCCTTACCATTTATAAGTATAAATAATTTACTTGTCTAATAGTAGGAAATATCTTGGAAAGTCGACTCGGAATATTCGACGAAGGATTACGTATGCAATCATAAAATGCACTTTCGCATTTTTACCCCTTCAAAAGGACATATTTGCCCATCAAAAATTTTAGATTTTGATGATTTAATATGAGACATGTATGTTATATAGTTTATCTCAAAAATTACAAAAGTAAACCACAATAAAAGCTTTTTGAATATACATATCTAATTTTATAAAATTTCAAAAAAAATCAAGCATATAAATATTAGTAGAGAATTACTTAGGAGAATTAGCACTCCAAGATTTTCACTCCAAACTTACTCTCTAATTGCAGTCGATTTTTGTAAGTCTTGAATGTGGTGGTAGATCTTGCTTCTAAAAATTCCATTCAAACATATCCTAAATGGTCACATTGGTGTATAGTAGGTTTAATGTTCCTCCTAAATCAAGTGCATTAATATATGTAACTTTGAAAAGCATGCATAATTATGACCTATGGGTGGTTTAGAATTTGACTCAATCTAGAAATACTATTAATGTGTTGCAACCTAATTTTAACATATCCAATGCTTAAGTTGGCCTTCCAAGGATATCTAACTTGTTCAATTAGGACTCAATGATTATTCAACCTCAGTACAAGTTAATTATTGTTGAAGTCATGTTGCCAAAAGATTGAAATCAACTTATCATTGAAGTCAACTTATCTAATGACAAATTTGGGTTGTGAAATGTGAGATAGCTTTTAATAATATCTTGTTTGAAATACATTAATCTAACCTAGGAATAATATCTTTAACTTCTAAGCTCACTTAATCTTTCTAGAATTCATCTTAGGAAAATCTTCTAAAATAATAAAGGCACCATTTGCTTACTCTAGGGTGTAACCGTGCCTTGTTTGTATGAGTCATGGCTTGAGCATGATTTACTAATTAATGACGTTCATTTGAATTCATCTTACCATAAGCTAGACATCAACTCCACTTAATTACACTTGAGTTAGCATAATATATTCAAGAAAGAGGCAAACATTTGATGTCATAAGGGAGGTTGCAACAATAAATTGTTCGACAATATATATTAGATTAACCTTACCCTAAAGCTCACTCCATATGGCTTGGACCAAATATGTGAAAGATTACAATAATGGAATCAAAAAATGAGCAAAGATGACAACTATTCTAATTACAGTGACAATTGATTTGGAAAGTATTTAAACTCATCACCAATAGCAAACTAGGATTTGAATTCACAAAATTGAACACTTGAATCTAAAAGCTTGACTTATTTAACGATGCATATCATGCTTAACACGACTTATCTTTGGTAAATATATAAATGTATATTATATAACATACAATGTAAAACTATCAAAATCTAAAATCATGTCTTTTTATTAGATTATAAATGATCATAGTATATAGCATATACCAAAATTTGGTACATCCAATGCATATTTCTCCAAGTGAAGGGAGCAATATGCATGACTCATATCAATAACTATTTTGTTTGGAATAAATTGATAAATATACTTCTAACTTAATATTATAAGTGTAATGCTTCAAACTTTCTTGCTAGCCTAATTAATCTGTTAGTTGATAGCAAGTAAACTTAAGTTATAAACTCTTCAAATCATTCTTTTTCATCTAATATGAAACTATTTTTATGCATCCTTCTTTGTCAAAAGATGTCCTTATCAAATGTTGCAAGTTAGTACTGATGTCATTTGTAATAACGTAAGCCTGCCTGCTAGTCTAATTGACTCATTAATGTGTCAAGTCCATATGACCTTAAAAACTCAAGTCAAAATTCATTGGTATTGGATGAAGTTGAGTTACAAACTTCTCAAGCCATTTTTTTTGTTCGATGTACGACTATTTTTATGCATCTATCAGCTGATTTAGGGAACTGCAATAAGTTTCTCTCTTTCTTTGTCTTAGATTATACAATCACAGTTGTAGTTACTAAAATGGATGCAATAAGGATGAAGAGATGTGGGAGCAAAACAATTATCAGGCAATGAATATTCATAGGCCCCAAAATTATAGAATGTAAAGATACACTAAATGCAATTAGTTGTGCAAAGTTTAGCCTCAAACTCCAAACCCCAAGGCAGATTTTTTTTTTTCTAAAACCCATATTGGACCAAATATCAAGTTGAGCACTTGCAATTTTCCTTAGTGTGGCAACTCCTACTTTACAGTAACTTATAAATAATCCCATCTTTGATATATAAATTAATGCAATTCTTTGGGTTCAGGTAGCACTCTTTTTTTAAGAAGAGATACGAGAGAACTTAACAAGCCAAAAGTTTTGTTGCCAAGTACATACATAAATATTACATATAATATTTAACTAGGTAAGGAATCACAACCGTCCCTATGTCCTCTTATACTAGCCTACGCACCAAACTTAATCCTTATTTTTTATTTCTTTTAAAAAAATTATTTCATTTATCAAATGCTCTTTAATAACCAGGCATAGAGCTTCCTGAATGCTACTTGTGGCTAAATATATGTGCACAAAATCATGCTACATTGCAGCCCATGTTGCTTGAATTAATGCAAGCATTTGATATATAGGTACAATTTTAAAATTAAGAAAGAAGAGAGAGAGAGAGAGAGAGAGAGAGAGAGGAAAAAGCAGTGTAAAACTAAAACTTAGACGGCTAAATTTGGGATTTATAAGGGTATAGATGTCCTTTTACTTTTGTTCTGACCGCGGAAAACCCTCGACGTAAGGACAAAGAATTGGGATAGCATTCAAATCCCAATTTATTGGTTTCAGACGGAAAGAGACTTTGGTATCCTTTCATGGGCTATTAAATCTCCTAGTACTAACTGATACGGCTGGCGGTTTCCTCGGGGTAGTATTATCTTCCGCACGACTTTTGAAAACAATGATGTGACAACGAAACCCAAGACCACCAGCGTCGGCCTCTAGCGTCGGCCTCCAGCGTCGGCTTCCAGCGTCGGCCCCCAGCGTCAGCCTCTTGAGCCAGACAGCCAGCATCGGCCTCTTGAGCCAGACAGCCAGTGTCGGCCACCAGCGCCGGCCCCCAGCGTCGGCCTCCAGCGTCAGCCCCCAGCATCAAAGACCAACTACGCGTTGGCACCAGACCTCCAACGTCAGCCATCAGCATCGGCCTCCAACATTGGCCACAGGTGTCGGCCTTAATAAGTCCCAGTACTGAAGCTTTGGTTCCGGCATCCGGCATTGCCACCCAGCGTCGGCCCCCAGGGTCGACCTTCATACAAGGATTAGTCTTAGGCAACTGACCCCGCGATCTAAGGGCTACTGCTGAACAGCCTGTTTACCCAAATCACGGGCAAGTCTCAGCCTGATCAGCAGTTACCATTATAAGCGGCCCCTATCCCGCAACAGTCCAACCACTTATCGTTCCAGATTCGACGGTTCCAACAGGCCAAGATATACGGGATTCCCAACAGGTATAAAGGGAGGACCCGAGCTCCATGCGAGGGGGGACTCTCTCTCTCTCGGAGAAAACTTCTACTAGAATAATTGAACAAAAATCATATCCCTGTTCGACGACTCACTAACTTGGGCGTCGGAGGGTCCCCGCCGGAACTACCGGCCGGGGACTTTTTGCAGGCTCCCGGAGGAAGACGGTGGTATCTCTACACATATGGTGTTCCTAGCCTGCACGACGTTCATCATACGTGATTCGGCAGCAACAGATTGGCGCGCCAGGTAGGGGGGCTGAAGGCAGACCAAGTCGAGACTCTCCCCTGAAATCTCTCCGATCCTGTAAAGGAAGCGATGGTGACCACGCGAGCACAAGAGGCTTCCTCTACCCAGTCGGCCGGGCACATCCCGCGAGTGGAGCATTCGGAGGCCAACCCTCATGCTCCACCCTTGGCGCCAACGAGCCAACCTGACCGGCTTGATGATCTAGCCCATCAGGTCCAGGATCTGACGACGATGGTCCGAGGGCTGCAAGAGCGCTATGTGGCTGCTATAACTCAACCCCCTGTAACGGGCGAAGGGGTGCGAGGAATAGTACAGTCTCACCAAGGGGGGACCCCGCCTGAGGTCTCTCACCGCTCACCTCCCGAACCTCATCGTCAAGGGACCTCGAAGCGACGACGGTCTCCTTTCCGTCGTTCCAGCTGTCCCCGCCACCGACCGGAAGAAAAGGAGTCCAAGCGGGCGCCTTCTTTGCGCCGTCGGTCTTCTTCTTCCGGCTCATCCCAAGGGACCTCGGAGCGACGACGGTCTCCTTTCCATCGCTCCAGTCGCCCTCACCGCCGATCGGAAGAAAAGGGGTCCAAGCGGGCGCCTTCTTTGCGCCGGCGATCTTCTTCTTCCGACTCATCTCGAGGTAACACTCCCCGGAAAACCACTCGGCGGGCCGAGCAAAGGCTTGACGAATACCATCGGCGGTTGGACGAACTCAGCCGTCAGATCGCCGATCCCTATGCAGCGGAGTATGAACGTCGCCCTCCGCTTTCTCGCCATATCATGAAGGAACCGGTCCCCCCCCGGTTTCGTCTCCCTCAATTGGATCCATATGATGGAACGACGGACCCCCTGGACCATCTGAAAGCTACAAAGTCCTCATGCAGGTCCAGGGAGCGACGGATTCCTTATTATGCGTCGCCTTCCCGGCTACGCTCCGTAAGGCGGCACGCGCATGGTACTCCCGTTTACTTCCACGCAGCATCAACTCCTTTCGGCAACTTGAGCGGTCCTTCTTGGCTCATTTTGATGCCTGTCGAAAGATCCCACGAGTTGCCGATAGCCTCTTTGCTGTCCAGCAGAAGAGTGGAGAGACCTTAAAGGATTTCGTCGCTCGATTTAAGGAAGCAGCGCTGGAGGTGTACAACCTGGAAGACTCTGTCGCCACCTTGGCCCTGAAGAGAGGACTTCGCCCGTCCAGATTCGCTTACTCTCTGGATAAGAAGCCTCCATGTTCCTACGCCAAGCTTCTGAGCCGGGCACAGAAATACATCCGCGCTGACGAGGCAGATTCTTTCCGGAGAGACATTGACAAGAACCCCGGTAACAAACCGCCGCCTTCTGACCGCGCTGGTGCGCAACCTAGGAAGCCCGAGCCTCCACGACGCTCGGATCGCCGGCCACAAGCGCTGGTTCCTAAGGAACAGTTCACTCCCCTCATGGCCCCCATCTCCCACATCCTGCTGGAGATCGAGGAGGAACCATATTTCAAGCGACCGGCTCCCTTGAAGTCCGGAGCCCCCCGCAACAAGGAGTTTTACTGCCGGTACCATCGGGACTACGGCCACGACACCGAAGACTGCCGCAATTTAAAAAAGGCCATCGAGGAGCTGGTTCAGCAGGTCCACCTTGGCAAGTTTGTTCGAAGGGGGAATCTCCCCGCGGTGGGCCCCCTGGCGCCCCCAAGTCGTCCGACTGGCGTGGATAATGCCCCGACTGAAAAAACCATAGCTATGATCTCTTGGGGAATGGATGGTGGTTCGAAAAGGCCGCGCGAGGGAATAGACTCTGTAATACCTTTTTTCGGAAAGGATCTAGACGGGGTAGTTAATAAGCACGACGACAGCGTCGTAGTTTCTATGACTATAGCTAAACACCCTGTAAAAAGAATTTTAATTGATAGTGGGAGCTCTGTGGATGTCTTGAGTTATGAGGCTTTTGTTCGGATGAACTTATCAAGGTCCTTGCTTCGACCCGTTGCCACACCACTAATGGGCTTCACGGGAGACTCAGTGAACGTCGAAGGCGAAATTGCTCTCCCGGTCACGGCTGGAACTCCTCCATGTCAGAGTACAGTGGTCATAAACTTCCTGGTGGTCCGGGTCCCGCTGGCTTATAACGCCATCTTGGGAAGACCGGGGCTGAACCTGCTGGATGCCGTGATCTCCACCAAGAGGTTGTTAGTAAGGTTCCCTACCAACGAAGGGATCGGTGAAATGAAGGGGGAGCAAAGCCCACTGCCGCCCTGTTATCATCTGTCGCCCAGTCCGCTGAGTGCAGAGTCAGCGACAGCCTCTGAGTCGCTCGATCCTAGGGAGTTGGGAAGAAGGGGAGAGCCGGCAGAGCACCTCCTAACCCTCCCCTTGGACGATAACCCGGCTAGGACTGTTCAGATGGGGGCATCACTCTCGGAAGAGGCACGTCGTCAACTCCTCGCATTCCTGCGGTCCAACGCTGACGTCTTCGCATGGTCTTCTTCCGACATGCCAGGCGTCCCTGAAGAAGTAATTACCCATCGGCTTAACCTCAAGCCAGAGTGTCGACCAATCCGACAGAAGAAGAGAAACTTCGCTCCAGACAGACAGAAGGCTATCGACGAGGAGATCCGCAAGCTTATGGCTGCGAGCCACATTCGGGAAGTCCACTACCCTGAATGGCTAGCTAATGTGGTGCTAGTCCGCAAGGCCAACGGGAGCTGGAGAATGTGTGTAGATTTCATCGACCTCAACAAGGCGTGCCCCAAAGATAGCTTTCCACTACCTTGAATCGATCAATTAGTGGATGCTACATCTGGCCATGAGGTCCTCAGCTTCATGGACGCTTTCTCCGGATACAACCAGATCCGGATGAATCCGGAGGATGAAGAAGCTACTTCCTTCATAACCGAAAAGGGGCTATATTGCTACAAAGTGATGCCTTTCGGGTTAAAGAACGCGGGGGCTACTTACCAGAGGCTGATGAACAAAGTCTTTGAAGGGCAGATAGGGCGTAATATGGAAGTGTATGTAGACGACATGCTGACGAAAAGCGTTCGTGCCCTTGACCACATCACGGATCTGGCAGAAACTTTTGACAATCTTCGTCGATATCAGATGAAGCTGAACCCTCGCAAATGTGCATTCGGAGTAACAGCTGGGAAGTTCTTGGGTTTCATGGTGACCCGGAGAGGAATTGAAGCTAACCCGGACAAAGTCCAAGCCATCTTGGACATGAGGCCTCCCGCCAACAAGAAGGAGGTACAATGACTGACAGGAAGAATAGCCGCCTTAAACCGCTTCCTATCCAAGTCCGCGGAAAGGTGTTTTCCTTTCTTCAAGGCGCTTCGCAGAATCAATAAGTTCGAGTGGACCAAAGAATGCCAGGAGGCGTTCGAAGGGTTAAAAACGTTCCTATCACCCCGCCACTGTTAGCCAAGCCGACAGGCGGAGAGGAGCTCCTTCTGTACCTAGTAGCCTCTCCTGAGGCTGTTAGCTCCGTGCTAGCCCGTGTGGACACTGATGGCACACAAAGGCCAGTATACTATACAAGTAAGGTGCTTCATGATGCCGAGACTCGATACTCAAACATGGAAAAAATCATCTTTGCGTTAATCGTGTCGGCCCAGTGTCTGCGGCCATACTTTCAAGCCCACCCGATCGTAGTAATCACTGACCAGCCTCTAAAGACAATTCTAGCTCGTCCGGATACTTCTGGCCGGCTGGCCAGGTGGGCCCTCAAGCTGGGGGAGTTTGATTTATCTTCCCGCCCTCGTTCGGCCATGAAGTCTCAAGTCTTGGCAGATTTCTTGGTCGAATGTACTTGGGGAACCGAGTTATCCAAAGAACTTCCGACAGACACTCAACCCTTGGAAGCCAGTGACGATGAGTGGGTCCTTCACGTAGATGGGGCATCGAACTCTCAAGGGAGTGGAGCAGGCCTCATCTTGGCTAACCCGGATGGGGTGGTTACTGAGTGTGCACTTCGCTTCCTCTTCCCAGCCACTAATAACCAGGCGGAATATGAGGCTTTGTTATCCGGAGTAAGACTGGCTCGGGAACTTGGGGTGAAACGCCTTAGAGCTTTTACCGACTCCCAATTGGTTGCTGGCCAGGTCACCAAGGAGTACGAGGCAAAGGATCCTATCATGGCCCGTTACTTGGACGCGGTGTTCTCAATGACTTCTCCATTCACTCACTTCAGCGTCAGCTACATTCCTCGACAAGAGAATGCTAGAGCCGATGCCCTATCCCACCTCGCTGCCTCAGCTGATGGGATGTTGGGAAAAGCTTACGTGGAGCACTTAGAAGCCCCAAGCATTGATGCACCAATAGAAACTTTACCAGTGGAGCAGGAATCTTCCTGGATGGACGCCTATGTTCAATACTTTACTGAAGGTATCCTCCCCGAAGACCCTGCCGAAGCCAGGAAGCTTAAGAGATGGGCCCCGAAGTTCTTCCTTATGGAAGGAAGGCTCTACCGAAGGTCATTCTCGTACCCTATCCTCAGGTGCGTCGGTCCTACCGACGCCAATTATATTCTGCGAGAGATACACGAGGGGATATGCGGAAGCCATCTGGGGGGCAGGGCTCTTGCATATAAAGCTCTACGTCAAGGGTATTACTGGTTGACGATGAAAGAAGACGCGTCTGAACTCGTTAAAAAGTGTGATAGCTGCCAGCGTCACGCCAACGTCCAACATCAACCTGCATCCCAGCTAACCCCTCTGGCTGCACCGTGGCCCTTCGCACAGTGGGGCATGGACATCCTAGGACCTTTCCCCTCGGCCTCCGGACAACGTAAGTTCCTAGTTGTAGCCGTCGATCATTTCACTAAGTGGATCGAAGCGGAAGCTCTTGCTAAGATCACGGAAGCCAAAGTGAAGTCTTTCTTCTAGAAATCTGTGGTGTGTCGGTTTGGGTTACCACACACCCTGGTTACAGACAACGGCCGACAGTTTGATAACACGGCCTTCCGAGAATTCTGCGAGGGCCTAGGAATCCATCACCGATTCACCTCCGTAGGGCATCCCCAAACCAACGGCGCAGCTGAGGTGACCAATCGCATCATCCTACAAGGTTTCCGGGCTCGGCTAGATAGCTGTAAAGGGTGCTGGGTGGAAGAACTTTCCAGTGTGTTGTGGGCCTACCATACTACGCCGCGAGCACCCACAGGGGAAACTCCCTTCAGCCTGGTCTTCGAGACCGAGGCGATCATTCCCATAGAAATAGGGGCTCCTAGTCCCCGGACGGAATTATACCACGAAGAAAGCAACTCCAACCAGCTAAGGGCTGATCTGGATTTGGTGGAAGAATTGCGGGATCAGGCGCATCTTCGGATGGCAGCATTCCGTCAGCGAGTGGCCAAACACTACAACTCTCGGGTGCGGCCCAAGACATTCTGGCCAGGAGACCTGGTCCTACGAAGTGCTGAAGTATCGAAGCCAACGGAAGGGGGCAAGCTGGCACCAAAATGGGAAGGACCATACCGTGTCAAAGAGGTACTCCACCATGGAGCATATAAAATTGAAGAGCTGGACGGGAAGCTGCTCCCTCGAACTTGGAATGCTGACAATTTACGATGGTACTATCAATAAAATTCTATCGTTATTAACTTGAATCTGTCTAACGCATGAATAATAGGCATGTTCTTATTTTCTAATGAGTATGTTTAGCTAAAGACCGGATCCGCTCCGGCACTCCAAGACCGGTGCCCAGCGTCGGCATCAAAAGACCGGATCCGCTCCGGCACTCCAAGACCGGCGCCCAGCGTCGGCATCAAAAGACCGGATCCGCTCCGGCAGTCAAAGACCAACTCCGCGTTGGCACCGAAGACCGGCGCCCAGCGTCGGCAACAAAAGACCGGATCCGCTCCGGCAACCAAAGACCAACTCTGTGTTGGCACCGAGGACCGGCGCCCAGCGTCGGCAACAAAAGACCGGATCCGCTCCGGCAGTCAAAGACCAACTCCGTGGTGGCACCAAAGACCGGCGCCCAACGTCGGCAACAAAAGATCGGATCCGCTCCGGCAACCAAAGACCAACTCCGCGTTGGCACCGAAGACCGGCGCCCAGCATCGGCAACAAAAGACCGGATCCGCTCCGGCAACCAAAGACCAACTCCGCGTTAGCACCTAAGACCGGCGCCCAGCGTCGGCAACAAAAGACCGGATCCGCTCCGGCAGTCAAAGACCAACTCCGCGTTGGCACCTAAGATCGGCGCCCAGCGTCGGCAATAGAAGACTGGATCCGCTCCGGCAGCTAAAGACCAACTCCGCGTTGGCGCCTAGCGTCGGCAACAAAGACCCAATTGTGCATCGGCGCAAAAGACCGGCGCTTAGCGTCAGCCGTAGAGACCAACTGTGTTGGTACCAAGGACCACCAAATATCGGCCTTGCCGATGCTTAGGACGGCATCATGGCTCATGGTCCTATCTAGCGTAACCTACTATACATATTCCTATCAACTGGCAGTTCACAGCGGCTCGAACAAATGAAGCTCAAGAAATTAAACATATTCATTGATGATGAAGTTTACAAAATTGCCAACAGGAAGAAAAATAAAAAGCAGTTAATGGGCATCCGAAGGCGGGGTGTCATCTTCAGGGACGTCGTCAGGCTGCAGCTCCTCGATATCTTCCAAGTCGTAAAGCTCCTGTATTTTCTTTTTGCAATCTTGGAAGTCGGCGTCATAAGCTAATGCCGCTGACTCAGCTACCTCGTCATCGAAGGCTGCGGATTTCTTATAATCCTCTATGGCATTGGCCCCTTTCTCTTCCGCCTCGGTGGCTCTTCTCTGGGCCTCCGCCACTACCGCCTCCAGATCCGTAATTTTAAGTATGTGTTGGCAGGTGGCTTCCTTAGCCGCATTGGTCTCGGCAAGGGCAGAGCTCATCTGAGTCTTTAGAACGCATACCTCCTGCTCTGCTGCCATCAGTTTCTCCTCGGCCGCCGTCAGCTTCTCCTCGGCCGCTTTTTGCTTCTCTTCCGCCACCTGAGCGTTGTCCAGCTCGTTGGCAGCACGGCGCTGGGCGACTTCCAGCGCGTATTCAGCTTTTTCGGCTCTAAGCCAAATAGCCTCTACCTCGCCCGTCAGGGTGGCCCGGGTGTCCTCTAGGGCCATCGCCGCCTTTTCAGCTTTCACTTGAAGGGAGACCATCTCCTCCCGTGCTTTCTCAAGGGCGGTGTCGCTCAAAGTCCAGAGATCTTTGAGGGCGACAAGGGAGTTCAAGGCCTGAAAAAATATATACATATATAATATCCAGAAAAAGAGAAAAGAAAAGGACAATAGTGGCACAAAAACTCACCCAGAGGTGCGCCACCGAAGCTTCACGAAAGAAGGTAGCACACTTTCGACTTCGGAGATATTCTTGCATCTCCTCCACTGAAGCCTCCTCTATAACCCGCATAGCCCAGCGGCTATGGTTCGCTAGCAGTGACTGGAAGGAAGGATCGATAGTCCTCCCTTCCCTGGGCATCGGGCCCACGGAGGCTGATTCTGCCTCAGAACCCGCCGTCTCCGGCTCTTTAGCCGGTAGAGGCGCTTCAGCTGTCGCCCCCGTAGGGGGCAAGGCAGCGGCGGGAGTCGCCGCTATTGCCGCCGGAGCTTTGCTCGCCTCCTTAGGCGCGGGAGACGGTATCTTCCCCTCAGGAGATAAATCAAGTAAAATAATTGGAGGAGCCGGGGCTGGAGATTCTTCTTCCGGCGGGCTTTGCTCCACCTCCTTGCCGGCCTTGGCCTTTGCCGCGTCTTCCATGACGGGTTCTTCGGCTGGGGGTCGGATTGCCTCGCCTATGCACATGGGCCCCACTGCTTTGGCTTCCTGGGCGTCGACTCCTTTAGTGATGGCCCTTTTGGGGCCGCCCTTCTTCGGGACTTTGGCGCGTAGGGGCTTCACGACCATAGTTCCTCCAGTATCGGCCATCCCAACGCTGGTCTCTCTGCCACTAACCCTCCCGGCGTCGGCCCTCCTGGGAACCTTAATGGCAGCCCTCCCTTCAGCAGGGGATACAGACCCTGTGGCCTTCCTCTTCTTGGCGGCCACCTGCTTGAGCTTGTGCAATGACGGCGCCATCCCTACGCAAGCAAGGGATAGTTAAAAAAAAAAAAAAAAAGGGGAGAGAAGGGAGAAGAACAGAGAAGGGAGGCAAGTGGACTAATGCTCACCCCTCGAGGGGATTAAGCCGGCACGTTGAAGGTTCTCTTCGGCTATCAGCTTATTACACTTAGGAATATCGGCAGTTAGGAGCTGCCCAAATGCCATCCGGTTTCGTGGAAGGATGGAGGCGTCCCTGTTGGCATCGATATTGGGTACCCCCCAGCTTCCACGAACCCCGCTGACGTCCGCGAAGAAGAACTTGTCCTTCCATCCCTTAACAGAGGAAGGAAGGCACAACCTAAGGATCCTATTGGATCTAGGAGTGAAAGACCACCACCCTGACTGTTTGCGCAAGGTATAGAAGCTGCGGAACAAGGAAATGCTAGCCTCTATACCCTGCAGATGGCAAAGTACCAAAAAACCAACTATAGTTCGGAAGGAATTGGGAACTAGTTGAGACGGGGTCAAGAAATACCTATCCAGAAGATTAAGGATAAAGGGGTGAATCGGTAACCTAAGCCCGGCCTTAAAAAAGGCCCCGTACAGGGCGACCCTCCCGGAACGGGAGGAGGTTGCCCTATCGTTGGAGGTGGGGACGAACAGGTGAAGGTCCGAGGGAAGCCGTACCTGGCCCTTAAGTTCGCGATGTCCTGGACAGACATGGTCGACGCAGTCCCTTCGGGGGACTCCTTGGTAACCCTAGAAGGGCCGGCAACCGTCGGACGGGTTTTAACGGAAGTTTGTCCGCCGGACGGACGAATCCCGTGGAGGGATGATCGGCTGGTCGTGGCTCTGGTGAATGATCAGAAGATGAGGTGGACCATTGGATGGACTGGGACTCTGACTGGGAAGAATGGTGGGAACCCCCCCAAGAATCGGAAATAGAGCAAGAAGGAGAAGAAGCCATGGGAACTGACCTGAGAAGAAAAACGCGAGCAAGGACAGAGCACGGGGAGAATGAACAGAAGACGGAAACGCAGGCGGACTCAAAAGGGGGCAATGGCGGAAGAAAGAGGGAAGATAGGAAGATAAGGGCAATTCGCCATCATTACACCATCTCGGAACACCCTCTAACCGTCCGATTCAACCACGCGTCCGTCTTCAGTTGGGAGGCGTTTCGATGACCCGCCGATACGATAAGATCGAAAAGACTACCAATGTAAAAGGGGGCGCTAACCTTACCGCAATGATGCCGTCCGCCTTTTCGTAGCACTGCCCGAGGGAAATCCTCCCTAATCCCAACAAAAGCAAGATGATAACGTGGAAACCGGCCCCCTAGAAGATATTCACACCCCCTTTCGCAGGTAAGTAAACGCTCACCAATCTCAGGGGTAGGGGGGCATCTGATACGGCTGGCGGTTTCCCCGGGGTAGTATTATCTTCCGCACGACTTTTGAAAACAATGATGTGACAACGAAACCCAAGGCCACCAGCGTCGGCCTCTAGCGTCGGCCTCCAGCGTCGGCTTCCAGCGTCGGCCCCCAGCGTCAGCCTCTTGAGCCAGGCAGCCAGCGTCGGCCTCAGAGCCAGACAGCCAGCGCCGGCCTCTTGAGCCAGACAGCCAGCGTCGGCCTCTTGAGCCAGACAGCAGTGTCGGCCACCAGCGCCGGCCCCCGGCGTCGGCCTCCAGCGTCGACCCCCAGCATCAAAGACCAACTGCGCGTTGGCACCAGACCTCCAACGTCAGCCATCAGCATCGGCCTCCAACATTGGCCACAGGTGTCGGCCTTAATAAGTCCCAGTACTGAAGCTTTGGTTCCGGCATCCGGCATTGCCACCCAGCGTCGGCCCCCAGGGTCGACCTTCATACAAGGATTAGTCTTAGGCAACTGACCCCGCGATCTAAGGGCTACTGCTGAACAGCCTGTTTACCCAAATCACGGGCAAGTCTCAGCCTGATCAGCAGTTACCACTATAAGCGGCCCCTATCCCGCAACAGTCCAACCACTTATCGTTCCAGATTCGACGGTTCCAACAGGCCAAGATATACGGGATTCCCAATAGGTATAAAGGGAGGACCCGAGCTCCATGCGAGGGGGGACTCTCTCTCTCGGAGAAAACTTCTACTAGAATAATTGAACAAAAATCATATCCCTGTTCGACGACTCACTAACTTGGGCGTCGGAGGGTCCCCGCCGGAACTACCGGCCCGGACTTTTTGCAGGCTCCCGGAGGAAGACGGTGGTATCTCTACGCATACGGTGTCCCTAGCCTGCACGACGTTCATCATACGTGATTCGGCAGCAACAAACCATGTTCAAACCATAGTCGTAAGACCCGGCTCAAATATTGACCCGACCAAAAACTTGAATCATCGGATCATTGGTTCAACCATTGGGTCACTGGTTCAATCATCGATCAATTATATTAATATAAAAATATATTTATATTAATAAAAATTAATTTTTAATAAAAATTTCAAGGTTAACATGATAAAAAAAACCTGTGATCCGAACCGGTTCAGGTTAGATTGATCGGTTCATGGGTGAATCGGATGGATTAATCAGATTATTCTGGGTCACTTACACATTTGGTTTTATATTAAAATCGAATCGATTTAGCCTTCGGGTTTCAATTCAACCGATTCAACCGATTAATTCGGTCTGACAGTGATAACTATGATCCAAACTAAAGTCCTCACAGATATTAATTAACCCCATCTTCAATGCCAAGACATGCACCGTTCTCACCAAACGATGCCAGCTTCTGGTTACAATTTTGTCCTGCACCGGCTGCACGGATTGCGTGATGCTCATATTAAAAAACAAAAAAAAAGGAGTTACGAAGGGTAGGACCCGACTCGCGAGCGTCCAAGTGTTCCAATATTTATAGAAAGCAACACCGACGTTTACTCTAATTCTGTTCGCTTTCCATCCTTTTTCACACTCCTCATCCACTGAAGAGACGTTTAAATTTTTTCTTCTCCTTCCTCAACCTTTTATCCGGCCCCAGCAAACAACTCATAAGTGGCTCCAGTTCATGAAATGGGGGAGAGTCATTAAGAAACAGGTTAAGGCGAGGACAAAGTAATTAGAGGTCCCTAACAAGTTTTGTCTGTTCCATTTGGGAAGAAGGCACTTGGAAGAGAGAGGCTTAGCTCTTAAAACTTTTTGCCGGTGAATTTCATACTAAAAATAAACTCTAGTAATAAATGCTGAACTAACTCGTAGAATTATCAGACAAAAGTAAATTTACAACTTAAGTAGTATTTAAAATAGAAGATAAAAAGAATATTCTCTAAATATTCCTTCTTAGTTTTAGGTTGTGTTTGAAATAGAAGATAAGAAGGAATATTTCTAACAAGTTTTGTTTGTTCTATTTGGGAAGAAGGCACTTTGGAAGAGAGAGAGAGGCTTGGCCCTTAAAACTTTTTGCCGGTGAATTCCATAATAAAAACAAACTCTAGTAACAAATGCTGACAAAAGCAAATTTACAACTTAGATATTATTTGAAATAGAAGATAAAAGGAAATATCTCAAATATTCCTTCTTATCTCTAGGATGTGTTTAAGATAGGGAATAAAGGGAAATATCCAAAAGTTATAACTACATGAGATAATTCTGAAAAAAATTTAACTAGATAGAATATCCCATGTTTATCCATGGGTTATTCTCTAAATTTATTCCCTAAGGTAGTGTTTGATAGAAAAAATATTATCCATAGATAAGTGTACGGGATAGAGTTTGTCCCTTGGCTATCCCTAGGGATATCCCTTGGCTATCCCATTGCTCATATCAAATGCAAAAAGGTAAATCCATAGGATAACTTTTTTTTACTCTTATTTGGAGGGATAACCAGCTATTCCTACATTCTCTAAGGAATAAATTGAGGGGATATCCCATGGTTAACCATGGTTAACCATGGATTATCCCTTTGGTTAACTTTATTCCTAACTATCCCTTATAGTTATTGCTTTTGGGAATAAGAGTGGATATCCCGGGGATATCCCCTCTTATCCCCTATTTCAAACACTACCTAAGGATCTCAGGAATAACTAAAGCTATCCCTTAATGGCAAAGTTGTTATTTAAAAAAATTGTTATCCTTTCAGTGGATAAATGCTATCGTGTACATTTATCCAGAAATAGCTTTTTTAAAATCAAACATTTTCTTAATGTCCAACTATATCGCCAGGTTTGTTACTGATAGCATGTACCATCTCAAGTGTAAACTATCAATAAAAATATTTTTTTAAAAAATAACATCATAGCTTTGTAATTTTTTTTGTTTAAATTTATATGTTTGGTTTGACTAAAAATAGAAGGAAGAACCCTGGTCCCCCACACCCCACCGCCCCCTCCCCCCTCTTTTTTTTTTTTTTTTCCCAATCCATCCAATTTGAAGCATTAGATAATGTAAGTTTTGAAAGCAGGGTTTCAAGCTAGACTTGTTTGCTTTCATTATAAATATGATAAAAAAAGATATATAAAACCCCCAGTGAAGTTAGCAAGTTTGAATTTGGACCAGATTCTTTCTCTACTTAGAGGAGTAAAAGACAAGGAATTTATATCAAGAATGCTGCATTCAAAACTGAAACCAAACTCTAATAATAAATGGAGAACTAACATGTACAGATTGTAAGGTGTCCAACTGTACCATCAGGCTCCTACTGACAGCTTGTACCATCTCAAGAATTAGCTGTCAACGAAAGTATTTGAAAAAAAAAATAACATCATTGTGTTTGGTTTCACTAGAGATAGGATGATGCAATTCTTTCACGCCATTCATTTTAAACCTTTAATTGAAAACGTATTAGAAAATAATATAAATTTTGATAGCAGGTTTTGACTCCTCCTTTGCTTTCATTAATTGATGATGATAAAATAGATATATAAAACCTCTATTTATACCAATAAGGGTCTCCATATTCGAATTTAGATCAAAATCCTCCTCTAATTAAAATATTAAATAATAAAAATTTATATCAAAATAAACGTGTCCAGGAGTTAGATCTGAACTCCTACATTATTTTCTTTCTTGTTCATTGAAGGATATGTTGATCAAATACGACCAAAATAGAGAGACTTTACTTTTCGGCCTAGCAATGAGCCTTCCAATGGTGGTAATACCCTCTTAGCAGGCAACAAGCGCTTCATTTTGCCATCTCAAGTGCTGATGGTAGATGTATATAAAAAACTATGATGTATGAAAGCTTTGGTATAGAATAGAGTTCTAGATGAAGTAGACCTTGCTTTCAAATTCTATCCAGACCTAATTGAAATGGCCAATTTGATTTACAATGGATCCAGTGACTTCCTTGGATTGATGGTATAATAATATGTAGCACTCCTATTACATAAAAGTGCTATCCATGATTACAGCCAAGCACTTGTATATATTTTGCCGAAGTGCTGTGTCAATAGCAAGGGTTTATATTTTCTTAGGTATGGCAATATTCAAGTGTGAGTGACATTGAAAAATCAACATAAATGATGTATTCAGAACATGTATTGAAAAAACTTTTCATGAATTTTTTAAAAGAGAGCTTTAAGTGGCGTGTCATTTGCTGGGGTCATATTTTCTTAGGTATAGCCATGTATAAGAGTTTGTGTCATAAAAAAAAATTAACATAAATAAATGTAGAAAAAAAAAGGGCTTTTCATAAATTTTTCGAAAGAGAGCTTTACTCTTGAGTGTGTACCGATATATGGGCTTGTTTTAGCCTCGCCATAGTAAACTTCATGCTTAACATAACATTTTTTTAATACTATTTTTGTAAAATAATTTCTTGAATTAGGCTACTAATTGGAAACTATTTATAGATGTAGAATAATTTTTGCCATGTCAACGATGACATTTGTAACATTGGAGGACATGGTGATGAAACGATATATGTATGTATATATATATTCAATTCTATTTGTTAAGTATTTTCATAATATATTTATTGTATAGAAAAAAGTAAAGAAGTAACATCTCCATCCAATACGGAGATAGAATAGGTAAATAAAAAAAATAAGATACATTTATCCTCAGAAGTTTTAATAAATTAGTTGTGCACTCGTACAATACATAGGGTACATATAAATGGCTTTTGTTACCATACTTTTGACTATACATGGATGGTTATAAATGGCTATAGATTAGTCCTAAACTATAATGGGATAGTAATTTTATATCATCTTTTAGTATTTTAATATTTAGCGCAAGAGTTATAAGGATTATATAAATAATAAAAGAGCATTTAGTAAGTGGCTCTTTGAAAAATTAATAGAGCTATAACTTTTAGTCTCTGTTTAACTAGTTTTATTACTCTTGGCCCCACACACTTTATTATGTTCAGTATACATGCTTATCCACTTAGTGCATATATTAATATTCTTGATCTCACACACTTTATTATGTTAACTGTACATACTTATCTACTTAGTGCATATATTAATATTCTCATTGCACACATTTATCCATCTACTGTATATACTTATTCTATTTTTTCAATGTACACATTTTGTTAAAGGCCTAATATATGGTTGTTTGAAAGTTTTATTGGAACTAGAGAGGGGCTTTTTACCAACGGTCATAAGAAAACAGTGTAAGAACGTTTCAGTGAGGTGCAATCAACGAAGAGGTAGATGGCTTGTCCCACCCCTCGTCCCCTTTCCAAACAAAGCCTTTAGTTCAAATGTAGAAATTCTGTCCAACTTGCAAGTGGAGAATGGTGTAATCGTTGAGCTACAGTCTTTGTGATTCCAACTCCTCTGGACGGTGAATCAGCTGTAACGTGATTCATCTTTTGTTTGTTAGTGCCATCCTCCCAAGGGTACAGTCCACGTCGCATATACAACAAATCTATTCCAAGAACAATATTAGTTTATATACATTGAAGTTCCAAACAACGCTTCTTTCTTCTAGTTGGCATATCCCCCAAGACTCTCAACGTACGTCCATTATGTTAACATATTAATGCTGCTAATTTCCATATATACATTGGGATGTGAGAACTGGCCAGGACTGGGGAGAGAACATTAACCTAAGCCCTTTATTCTAAGGCTAAACTGATAAAATGCAAAGCTGGCACGTCAAAAGAAGTTTGCATGCATGAGCCATTTAATCGAACATGATAAGATTTAATTCAAAATTAACAGCGGTGGAACTACACTCGATCAGATGTCGAGCATGAAGCTCTGCACTTTTCTGTGTATTGTATTTACTCTTGGGGCATATACATATATATGTACAAACCGGATGGTACATAGAGTTAGTGAAGTCCATCAAAGTCTGGCTCCAAGATGAGTTCAGGACCAAGGTATGGTGCTCCAGCAACAACCAAATCTTCTGGCAAATCCTTTTCTTCAAGTATGGATAATCCTAAATAACATGATCAGTTATAAGAATAGGTTAGTCTCCATGCTGTTTTAAGAATGATTCATCTTTGTAGCAAATTGGCTTCATGGCAGTCTAAGAGAATTGCTCACCAGGAAGAGAAGGGATTGGTATTGCAGAGAAGTAGGTGGATGGCCTTCCAAGCTCGTCAGAGTATGGTGGTGCTAAAACATCCAAGATAGCACAAGGAGTTAGGGCAGTGAAGGAGTGGATGTTTCCACCAGTTCTTGGGAACAATACTGATGCCTTGCATGGTGCTTGCAGGACCCTGTCATCCGCAAAAACTTTAGCTAGCCCACCTGCAACATGGACCCAATTAGGCTAATCAACTCTTACTCTTGTTTAAGTTCATAAAGCTATCTGGTCTACCTTCTCTTTGGAAATGTCTTTAATGTGTACATGCATGAACTGGAGTCTTATAAAAAGCAACCACTTTTGACATACATGCAGAAAATGTTGAGGAGGCTAGAAGATTCCAAATCACCAGTGACAAAGTCTTGGCTCTTTTTCATACAAGAATTATAGATCACCTATTTAGTATTTGACTTCACAATTAGAAGAGAAAGTGAGATTGAATGTTGGTCATGATATTATACACTCTCTGAGGCTGATTGAGTGTAAGACTTCATTTAAGTCATTTAAGTATGTTTGCATGTCATAATAATTTCTACTGTGGTTTGTCTTCCCAATCTCTTCCTAGACCTCCAGAAAAAAAAAGAAACTATAATTTTGCATATATAGGTTTAAATGAAAGCCAGAGTGTTCTACAAATATATTACACAATTTATTAGCTTCTGATACTGCCTACAAGGGATGAGTGTTATAGGAATCTATCAAGTTTAGACCAGAAGGCAGCACACATGATAAGTGGAAAATGTAGTCATAATATTAGAAATGAGAAAAATAATATTATTGGCTAATAGATCTACATGAGCGATTACCTTTAGTTTCAAGCATTTAGGGTTACAGAGGGAGCTAACTCAGTGGCATGCAAGCCTAAGGGAACACATCAGAATAGATAGATGTTGAATATGTTGGTTTCATGAGCCTATTTCTCGATCGATCGATCATGTCTCGCCTATTTCTTGATCGATCGATCATAAAGACATGACATACTAATGTACTTATGGATAACTCCTTTTGTATGATTCTTGCTTTCATCTGATATTTTAGAGACTTATTATACCATTATTATCCTACAAACAAAAACCACTGCCACTATCCCTACCAACTTTCCACATTAGGTCTTGTTTACAAAGCTTAGAACAAATCCCTTGTTCGTTAAATATCATAACCAGTTTTTCTTTTTGTTTTTTTCTTTAATTCTTGCGATGACCCTCACTATGTTAACTTGTGAACAAATCCCCTCAAAGATTAACAAAATATAAGTTTTGCATAAAATAAACTTGTTAGTCATAACCTTGATGAAATTTCAAAAGTTAGGATGTCATGTAATGTTTTCTATTTTTTACTTTTGACAAGTGAAAGATGAATCATTGACTAATATTGTGATAGTATAAGATAAATTAGAAAGGAATCATGCAAACAATTCTCTAATTTACTTTGTATCCATTGATAAATTTATCTCTTTTTATTAATTTATGGGGATCCATCCGTGAAGAACAATATCCACGTTTTTAGTCTGTTAAACTGCAGGATCATATAATTAGTATTTCTTCTAATTTACCCATTAATGCTTACTTGAATTCATGTGTTAACCCTATCACAAATAGATCATGACATGATAATCTAAAGGAGAGTGACATGATATTGTTGATTCACCTGATTAAACGTGCACCTTGGATTCTCAAATTGTGCTTATCAAGTGAACCAAATTTGTCTAGATTCATGAACAAACACTGTATAATTAAAGCGAAGGCAATCATGCAAGTAGATAAAGGGGGACATATTCTGAAGTGATTTGGTACAGGTTTAATAGGAAATCCTTTTGAATATTCACAATGGACCCAACATCAACATAAATTTGACCAATTTATATATCCAAACATAATACACCATGCATGTGTGCAAGTTTATGAAACATCAAGAGCAAGCATTCCCTGATCAATGCTACTGCAACAAAGATCTAAGAGAACTAGCAAGTTAAATAGAGGGGTTAGCTTCAAGGCTGCTTACCCTTCTTTGGTCTTGAACATGGGGTGATAAACCAGTCATAGGACTTCACTGAGACCGAACCATATAACAATTTGCTGAGGACTACCATCCCTGGATGATCATGGAGAGGTAGTTTCGCTCCGGCTGGAAAGCAGAACACCCCCATCTGCCATGCCAAAACTATTGCTCATGATGCAATCCAATGCTACACCAAAAATTTATTCTAGCATCATCACAAACAAACGTAGATCTTCATCCAAGGTGGCAATGCTTGAAGATTTCATGGAGGTCAACATCTAAATTTAGAAGATAAAAGAAGCAGATCATTTGAAACATATCAAAAAGGCTGGCCATCATGCATTCATTCAACATCTCTCTATAAAGAAGCATCAACATCGTGAAGCAGAGCACTAGAAAGATGGATCGAAGAGCTTGCGTACCGAGAATTCGTCGCATTCATGTATGTGTACGTATGTGATCTGCGTCAAGGCCTGTCCCAAGACAAGCCGACCCCGACTCACTGCACTCAACTCTCCCGCCGGCGATGGCGGTGGCGATGGCGGTGCGGACCCGTCAATTCCGACGTCGGCGGGTTCTATGTTATCTACGATCCACGAAACGAAACAACCAGAAGAAAAGAAGAAAAGATCAAGAACGGCTCTAGAAGCATTCAAAAAGGAGCTTATTATACTTGAGAGGTGAAGTTTGTCACCAAGGATCTCTTGTAGCCATCTGATCTGCTTGAGGGTGGGAAAGCCCGTCCAGGAGGAGAAGACCGCCCTGCACGCATCGTAAAGCACCTGAACTTTGCTCCTCTCCGTGGAGTGGATAGCCATGGCTGGAGCTCCCTCTCGGATAAATGGCACCATTTATCACCTCTTATGCATTCATGCCAATGGATTTATACGCACATGATCGCTCCGGAACTAGGTGGTCTTCCAATGGAGAATAATTTGCCATTTTACGTACGTTAACTAGAGAGAGAAAACCGTGGGCTCCCCCCCAATCTCAACCGGGGTTTTCTCGAGCCCACTCCGCCCATTCCTGCGGTTTTCTATGGCCACGTACACAGTGTTGCTAAAACGTTGGACAAACCCAAAATCAGTAGGGATCACAACCTCCTCCTCACCCTTATCACCCCTTTACATCTCTCAATTTTTTAAAAAAATTTATATTTCTAAGCTACCCTTAAATCTTTCCACCACAAAAATTTCTTTTCACACCCCTTTCCCTCACCCCACCCGACCGACACCCTCCTCTACTCTTTCCTTCTTCTTTCAGTAGCGACGAGCGGTGGCAACGGCAAACAGCGTTAACAACAGCGGCAACAAGCGAATACGACAATCCTTCCTTAACTTTTAGCTTCCCCTTGCCTCTCTATTTGGTCACGTTTGACCGAACAAAGGGATTTGTTCTCTGTTCGATCTTGATAGACCGAATAAAAGGCTTTTATTCGATTTATCAACGAAAAGCCGAATGGAGGGATATGTAAAGGAGCAGAGGGGCGAAGCTTTCCGTTCGGCCCACCAAACGAAGGGATATGGGCGGGAAGGGAGGGTTTTGTTTCTACGATACATGAAGTCGTGTTTTCATCGTACAAGCCGATTAAAAAAAAATCAACTACTAGTTGAGTTGGATAGAGATGGACGTGAGATGCAGACCGGCATTGCGTTAAACCCGATGAAAGGAGTTGTTTAAACGGGTGAGAAGAAAATTTTTTTTTTACGATGGAGAGATTTAATAGCAGTTTAGGTATTTAATTTTTTTTTAAAAAAAAACTGAGGGTGTCATGAGTAATTTGAGTGCAAATAGAAATTACCCCTTTACTCCTTTCCAGCCTTATGGTCATGCCCCAACCTAGCCCTAAGTCACCCAAGAACTGGATCCAAGTCTTATTACAGTCTGGCCCAAGTCTTCCAAATGGCTTAGACAAACCATCAGCTGGAGGTGAGCCTACTGGCGGTGACCGCAAATCGGTTTAAGCGGAAACAGCGGCTGGGAATACTAGCGGACGGCGCTATTTCAGCGGCCCCAGGGACCAGCGTCTATTCACCAACCAGTTTGTCAGTAGTCGTCGCCACTGACGAAGATCTGACTCTCTCTACAAAGTCAAGCAGCGAGAGGGGGAATCCTTAAGAAGTTTTCTTAGCCGTTTCAATGCGGCCATATTGGAAGTTGACCGCCTCAACCACGAGGTGGCTATGTCCATCTTAGTGGGCGAAATATCAAAGGACAGAGACTTTTACCTAGCTATAGAGGTCAACTACCCCAAGAACCTCTTCGACATGATGGTCCTAGCAGACAAATACACTAGGGTCAATGAATCCAGAATATCGGCCCAAGCCGAGCAATCTAAGAAAAAGAAGAAGAGCTCGAAAAAGAGTCGATCGGCTAGACTTGCGAGCCCGACTCATTGTCATAGGGCCCCACCGCCAAGAAAGTGCACCATAAGTCCAGCATGAAGGTTTAATCAATACATCCCTGAAGCAGCCCATAGAGTAGAACGTTCACCAGAGCTTCGACAACTACCCCCGTCGAACCCACCGATGGCTGGTAATATTAATATGATTACTATGGTTGGCTCCTCCCAGGGATGACCAAACAAAAGGAGAACTGGCCTAAAAGGGTTCGGTGCAAGGGACTTGCCTTTTCAAATGAGGACCTCAAAGGGATACAGTACCCCCAATACATGGAACTTGGATCACCTCCGAGCATTGAAGACCTTCAAGGGATACAGTACCCCTAGGATATAGAACTCGGATAAACCCCGAGCATATTACCAGTGAAGTATGCTTGAACCAAGCCATTTTGCTCATTGTAATAAAACTTCACTTTTCGATTCAAAGATTTCTTATTGAATAATAATCTTCATTGAGTTGTGGATGAAAGACAGATCTTGCCTGATCATTGACCCACGGGTCCATCTTACGAGCCTCGGCAAGGCCGACTAGAGTCCATCGAACCTTGGCACAGCCAAGCTTTCTACGTACCTTAGCAAAGCTAAGTAAAAGATCTTTTGGGCCTCGGCAAGGCCAATCGAAGTCCTTTGAACCTCGGCAAGGCTGAGCTTTCTCCGTACCTTGGTAGGGCCAAGTAAAATCTTTTCTATGTACCTTGGCAAGGCCAAGTAAAAAATTTCTCCGAACCTCAGCACAGTCAAGCTTTCTTTGAACGTTGGCAGGGCCAAGTAAAATCTTTTCTCCGTACCTCAGCATGGCCAAGTAAATAATTTCTTCGAACCTTGGCATAGCCAAGCTTTCTCCGAACCTTGGCAGGGCCAAGTAAAATCTTTTTTCCATAGCTTGTCAAGGCCAAGTGTCTATTTCTCTGAGCCTTGGCATGGCCGATTGAAAAATTTTGTACCTCGGCAAGGCTGAGCTTTCCCTATGCTTCGATCGGACTGAGTAGTCTTTATATAACCTCGATCATCACCTATATGGGTTAGAGTCAGGTGTTTTAATCCATTTCCCTGGCATGAATAAAAGCGCCTTTGCCAGTTAAAATCCCCCCAATGAGATTGGGCCATAATGGACTTTACTCCCTATGCCCGAACCTATGCTTCGGACTAGAAAGTAGGAGGCATCTGATGTAGAGTAAAAATATCACCGCATATACTGGCAGACATGGCAGGTGGCAAGATCCACCTTCAATTCTGATCCACTAACTACCATAATAAATCTATTCTCCTTTATAGGAAAGGGCAAGCGATGCCACCTGCAATCTCTGTACCTTGGTAGGGCCAAGTCATCCCGTACCTCAGCAGGGCCGAGCTATCTTTGAACCTCGGCAGGGCCAAGATATCCTGTACCTCGGCAGAGCCAAGCTATCTCCGAACCTTGGTAAGGCCAAGCTATCCCATATCTCGGTAGGACCAAGCTATCTCCGAACCTTGAAGGGGCCAAGCCATCTTCATACCTTGGCAGGATCAATCTTCATTCCCTCAACATAAGCACTATTGTTGCCTCAAACCTTGCCGGATATCTCGAAGGATGAAGCACACCGATTGCAAGGATTTCGATGTGAGCTTCCCAAAATAGAAACGAGAGTCAAATACAACGCATCGTTCATGATCAACAGGATTTTAAATTTTCATTAAAGCGCTTGTCAGCTTTATCAACTGTCGATCCCATAACCGATGGGATTCCGCCTTATCGAATGCTAACTCCTTAAAATGCGCTCAAAAAAATCAGGTAACTGCTTACCTTTTCGACAACGCACAAATAAAAAGTCCCAAGACCCCCTAGGTATGCTCTTAAAGGCAATTCTAAGCCTCCAAAAACAAAGCAGAGGCCATTGCTATCCAGAAAACCCTCATCCTTTTGCAACAACCTTCTTCTCCTCATATGTTTGCTAAGAGTATCTACTGACTTAAGCAATGGAGGGTCTTCCACAGGGACCACCCCTTATGATTCTGGCATGAGGACTATCTTGCAGGTCCACCCAGATGGAAGAGCACTATTCGGATCCTAACGTGCACCTTCCCTGAGTCAGAGAATGAAATTCAGTAGCAACAACTTCTATTATGGTTTTTGTTATTTCATTTCATTTCATTTTTTATATAATTTAAAATTTTAAATTCTATAAGTTTTTTATCCTTATAGGATTTCATATTTTTCAATTTATCTTTTTTCCTTATAATTTACCTTTATTTAACAAAAAATAAATATTTTAAAATTTTCTATTTCAATTTATCATATCAACTACTTAATATTTATTGATTTTGGTTTCATTTCAAATTAACTTATTTTCCTCATATTTGGTATCTATATATCTTATTTTAGATTTTTTGTATTTTATTATTTTATTCTATATTTATTTTGAAAATTATATATTTTGTGATCTATAGAATTATTTTATTTTATTTTTTAGAAGTGAAACAAAATAAAATTAGAATAAAATAAAATATTAAAATATAAAATAAAAATAAAATAAAATAAGAAGACATACCTATGCAAAGTAAAGACTAGATAAAATTAAAAGTAACAAAGGGTTACTTAAACATAAAACTACAAAAATATAGACCTATATAATAAAATAAAAAATACCATATGATCAAAAAAATCAAAAAATACAAAATTTCAAAATAAATACAAAATAAAATAAGAAAATCTAAATGAAGATTTATAGAAGATATATTTAGAAATAATCTTAAAAATATAAAATATTAGGAAAATAAGTTAATTTGAAATATAATAAAATAAATTAAATATTAAGTAATTGATGCAATAAAGTGAAATATTAACAAAAATTATTGTTTTAAAATATTTTAAATATATTTTTGTTGAATAAAGGTAGAATAATAAGAGAAATATATTTTTGTTGAATAAAGGTAGAATAATAAGAGAAAACATAAATTGAAAAATATAAAATCCTATAAGGCTAAAAAATAAAATAGATAAAATTTATAATTTATAATATATAAAGAGTGATGTAATTTTTGTTTCATTTTATCCTTTTTATATTTGTATTTTTGGTAAAAATAAAATGATAATACAATAAAATAATTTATAATCATGTTTTAATTATTGTTATTTTATCGAAAATGCATTATAATATTTTTGTGTTAGTTTTATATATCTTTTTTTACTTTTCTATTTTTAACTTATGCATCTCTAATTCATAAACCCAAAATTGACCTAATTAATTCTTAATTTTTTTAAGTAGGTGCTAAACTAATCATTATTAGAACCATCATCACTTCTTACTCGCCACCTCCGTAGCATCCTAAACTTGGTGAACAAAGTATATCATTCCTCCTTCCTTCCATCTCCACCTCTATGGTATTTTATTTTCTATAGAAAATCTCCAATCTCATCTTTTTAAGTATTAATTGCCAACCTTAGGCCTAATTCTATTATAAAAAGGAATGAATGTGAAACCCAAAATCCATTAAAACTTAGTGGACACTTAAAATATATTAAAAGGCCCAAATTTAAGAGCCTAAAGGGTCAGTAAGTGGGGTTTTATTTGAGAAATATCTATTTAATAAGTATATAAAATAATTTTACATTCAAGAAAAATAATCCAGTTTTAGGAACGGATTTAAGGATAGAACCATAGTCGTTGTCTCCATCTCCAAACCTAACAAATTTTCGAAAATCCTTCACATCCACACCTTCATGCCCATTTAATACCTTCAAAATCATCTCCACCAAGGTGGTTCTTCATAACGATCAAGATTCCCAATCCCCTATTGCAATCTCTAATCAAGCCATGACCATGACTTAGATGCTTATTTGGAGCATACCTTGATGGTTGAGACTAGTTTGCAATAAGGTGAGAGCTAAGAAGTTAGTGGCAATATATCTCAACTCCTCTTTCTAACAATAAAATGATAAATTGGAGTGTTGGTAAATGGTAAAAAAAGGGTTGACATATGATTTGAAATAAATAATTTTTGCCTCATCTAAGGGTTAAAGTTATTACACTCTCTCCATAGAATTATGTTATCCCTTTGATAAGGAATAATAGCCATTGAATGGATATATGCTATTTCTAGAAAACCTATCTAATTTGATAGGATAAGCCCGATAATGCCATTTATCTTGACTTATCTTGCAACAAAATTAGGCTCTAGAGATTGTAAATTATTAACATGAATTAGCCAAAAAAATTCTTAGAAGGACTAGAAGGATAAAAATGCTTTAACAATATCGAGGGATTAAGGGAAATGCACAAAATTAATGTTTGAAATGTTTCATTTATGATGAATATGCTGTAGAAAGAACCAAATATTACTCCATTATAAAAAATGCAAGACAACATATTTTTATTAAAAGATTTGTTGTAGCCAACTAGATTCTTAACTATTAGTGAAAGTACTATAAACTTGATGAATACTTTTGAAATATCCAAATAAAAGGTTGAAGGAGTCGAATTGATTGCATCCCCATCTATCTAGTGTTAGAGATTGGTTACTTATGGCCTTTCATTGCTCTAAGAAATCCTTGGACTCCACTTTCCACATGCATTGACTTAACATTTAGTTGGAGACCTAGGTTTCACTATTTAAAAACTATTTTTTCCCCTCATGATAAATACTCATAATAGGTTTCTGAAGTTAGCTACCAATGGATAGATTACATCCAAGTTTTCTAAAATATTCAATGAATACAATACATTGCTAATACTATATATTCAATTATCTTGTCTCAAGTTCTATATTGCTAACACTCCTAGTTTCACTCTATTCAATTCCTTCGTCTCAAGTTCATTCTCTACTATTCGGTAGATACACCAATTTTTAGATAAAATTTGATTAAAATCTACTTAATAGAGTTAATGTTTTTAGGGACTTCACTTAGTATACATCCTTAGTTGCAAAACAACTAAGATTCTGATTACTTGAGATTCTTTGAAATCATTAAGCTTTACATAAGGCTATTTGGGACTTTTTAGTTAGAAAATTAATGAGACTAGCAACTAGAAGAGCAAAGCTATAACTATAATTGAACATTTCTACTTTGCCAATGCAGTTTTAGCTCCCCATTCCTACATATTAGATGTTTTTATTTCATTAAAAATATCCTTTTTATTGGAGAGGAGTTAATTTCTATTTTGAGGCTATCATCGTGCAAGCTAGATGATGATTAATAGGCCTAAGTTAAGGCTAGCTATAGAATCATCAATTTGTCCCTCTTTAACCAAGCTTTGCTTCTAAAATAATAGTAGAAGCACTTCTTTAAGACTTAGCATAAATTGATCTCTAAATTTTACTTTTCCAAGCGAATTCCAAATTCAACCTCTAATTACCTTTGCTCCAAACTCCATTTCTTTACAAAGACATCCTTAAAAATGACCACCTTTTTGTTATAATTATTTCATTTGTCTTGGGTGATAGAATTGAATATCTTTGTGGAAAGATATTAAGGTTGGAGATTAGACCTTTAAGCTTGGCTTATATGGACCCTTTCTCTCTAGGTACCTCGATGAGTCTATGGCCATATTTTGTTTGTCAATTGGGTAGAGAAATTCGAATAACCTTTGTGAAGTATTGTTTGATTAGATGTCATCCACTTAGCCAACACCATCCAAGCTTTTAGTTTTTTGATGGTAATAATTGAGTAACATGGAAGTATAATAAGGATAAAATTTCAATTAGGAATGCTTACAATTTCTTCATAGAAAACTAGAACTGGTGAGTGAGTGTAGTTGTTCATACTCCTCTATATATATATATGTATGTATGTATGTATGTATGTATGTTTGTATGTTTGTATGTTTGTATATATGTATGTATGTATATAAACTAAGTTTACAATTTTTATAAGTCTAAAAAAAGTACTTTTCAGTAATCTCATAAGTACTTCAAAGGAGAGGAATTTCAATTTTTTTCATAGGACATATTCCTTAAAAGCAAGCATTCACTTCCTTAGACAATGAGCAAAGCCCTCACTGTGAAAAGCCCCTCAGTAATTGTCCGCGAAAAACCCTTATTTTGTTTCATCCATCTAAGCGAGTGCTTTGCTTTGATTCCAGAGATGTTTCTAATATAAACAATTCATAGTTTCCTTTTGATGCAGCGACTTATTAATTGAAGATGGTAAACGGATAGTAAGAGGAAGGTGAGCATTTTTATGTAACCGTAAGTACGTCAATTTTTGCTTAAGCGAGAAGTTGTATACCTGATTGGACGATCAGTAGTAGCTGCTGTAAATAGCTCATATCTCGTACTAGAGTAAGAAAGTAGCAATAATAAATATCTCTTTCCTCATCGAGTTTACTAGTTTGAGATGTGGATTCAAACTGCATGGCTTATCAGCTGATCAATTTATCATTTGATCCAACAAGGAAAAAAAGAGTATGCGCACTCTACTTTTGCAAGATTTTAATTAGAAAATCTCTTAACTATGAATACAGTCATGGAAATTAGATTAATAGCATCATTAAGGTAAATCAAAATGAAGATTGAAGGGTCTTTAGACGTTTTGTCGAATGGGGAGGCATAAGGAGGTTAAGTGCTCTGTTTTGAATGAGCACATTCGATGCATCAACACTCAAGGTTTGACGAAACAAGCATTCAAATAGACTAAAATGGTCCTCCCCAGAGCCACGCATAAAGAACATTGATAGACATAAAAAGCATACACATTTATCTTGAGCCAACCACTTTGCTTCATTAAATTACACAATTTAGGATACCAACTCAAAGGGAGCAATGATAATACAAAACACCATCCATGTTTTTTTAAAGAAAAATGTATTTATATTTTGAATTTGGTGGTATTATTTGTTTGGAAGGTACCTATTCATGAAAAAGTTTTAAAATGATCAATTAATTGGTGTTTTACAACAATATTGCTTCTACTAATAACTTCAAAAATCAAAGTAGTCATTTGGATAATTTTCTTTTCTATGAGAAACTTTTGATCAATCACTTCAATATTCTTATTCCTAGCATGTTTGGAGTTACTTCCTTTAGCATCTTTCTTTATATTCTCTCCTTTTATCTATCTACACTCTTTGCACATCTTGGTATTCCTTTCTAGGCTCTCTTCATTGAGACTATACTATAACCACTATTTGTTACAGTGTATGGATGGAAAGAACAATTGCATTTTTTTATTAAGTCAAGAGTCGTCTTATCTAGTAGCCAATCTCATCATGTATTTTTCCATAAGGTGAGATACTATATGATATTCATATCTAGATCTTCTTTTCTTATAATACACATATGCAACATGTGTATTATGTAATATTATATGATATTATATAATATTACATATCTTGGGATTTCTTTTTATACTACACATGTGCAAAGTGTATATGGTGAAATTTACCATATATGCACCCTAAAGATCCCATAAATATTCCCTTGCATAGCTATTATATAACAATACACAAAAATAAAACATTTTTCTCCTCCCCAGTCATTATCTTATTATGGTACCAAAAGGGAAGAAAAATAAGACTCTCAATGGGATAAAACATGGTTGATTGAAACTTTGAGATCTACAATGGAAAAATGCAATAGTTGAGGTAATGGTATATGGTGAATCTTGAGTTTGAGTAAAACCAGAATAGGTGGTTACAACTAGTCTATAAAGAGAGGAACTCTGATTACTCTATTTAGAAAGCCACTTTTGACAAAGTTCAAGTGTATGTCTGAGCTTCTTATGATTTTATAATCTACTCAACTCAACTCAACTCATCTAAGCCCTTTCCCAACTACATGGTATCGGCTACATGAATATGCTTCCTCCACTTTGCTCTATTCAAGACTAAGTCAACACTCAAATTATAAATAGTTATATCTCTTTTAATTATTTACAAATAGTTATAACTTATGATATTTATAATACCTATTATCTTGTATATTAGAGCTTTGGGAGGTATAACTCAAAGGAAAAGGATGTACTGGCTATGACCATTTTTGTAGACTAGGATGCATAGTATGAAGTCAGGTTTTCTCAAAAATCAACATAATAAGAGTCACATCAATTGATGGCAAACAAGTATGGTTTAGGAGAGATGCTTTAGTGGGTTTAGTATAGGCTTCATTAGTCCTTTTATTTTGTTAGACTTCTTGCATTTTTCTATTATATATTGTTAGGGTTTGTGCATCAGAAAGCTACACATAGGAGTTTCGAGTCTTATGAGGTCCACATTTAGACCAATTTTCAAGATCTCCTCCTTTTCCATTTACTGACTTATATTGCTTGTTTCATTTATTCAGAAACATGTAATGAATTAAGAATGATGTGGATAAGAAAAATCACTAACCTCATATGTCACAACCAAACATATTCAAAATATATATAAAAGCAAAAGGTATTTAGATTAATAGAAGCACATTAAATAACAACCAAACATACTCAAAATATATATAGGCAAAAAGTAAGAATCCTTATGTCTTCAAACACCATGTCATGAAATCTAAACACAAGGCCATGTTAGCGAACTCATGTTGCTTAAAACTTAAAAAGCATATACAATATCCCCACTTGATTCAGTATCATCAAAGTCATTACTATCCATTGCCATATCATCAATGTATATGCTAGCTCCAGATGTTTGTCCACCACTATGATTCAAGTCCTTGTTAGGCTTCTTTGCCTCCTCTATTATGGGCATTATTTCTTCAATACCTTGCATTGGAGAATTAATATCATCCTTTAAGTCGCTTTGATATCCTTCAACTAGCTCCTTTGGTAGATTTTTTAGAAACCAAGGATGAGTTTTAATCTCCTGCATGGTTATTCTCTGTAGAATTTAATGAATAAATTAAAATATTTTTCAAATGCTCTTAACAAATTATGAGTTTCATCTGGAACAAAAATGCTAATATTCACTTCAAATATATGATGCATGTTAGCTATACTAAAACAACACAAATAACCCTAGTGGCCGTATGACATGATTAAAAATAAGTAAAATAATAGATATTTTAAGATATTATATGCTATAAACTCATGTTATCAGGTAGGATACCTATTACCTCTTTAGGAGCAACAACAAATATCTGGGATAAAAGATGTTTACATTCCACTGATATTGGCAAATAATCTGGAATTGAGTATTGTCCTTTAAGTATTCTCTACAAAATAAGTATTTATTTAGTTAAGCAATATGGTGATGAGTTAAGAATATAACCTTTTTTATATTAAAAATAAAAAACTTACCCCAATCATCTTTGTAATACTTGCTAAATCGCTTGGATCTTTAAATGGATGACTCCCAACCAACATCACATATAATATTACTCCACACGACCAAATATCTGCAATCTGTGGTTTAATTAATGAACTATTAGGATGGTTCAGGATATAATAACCATAGAAATCATCTAAACAAATAATAAAAATGAACTTACCATTCCATCATACTCTTTTTTAAAGAGAACTTCTGGAGCCATGTAAGTTGGTGTTCCCACAGATGATATTGGTGGAGAGTCTAATGCTAAAGACTGTAATAACCCCCCCCCCCCCCCCCCCAAAAAAAAAAAAAAAAAATTATATATAGGCAAAGATAAATAAAAGAGGTATTGAGTAATAGTTAATTATCATATTAGTAATTAGAGAATAGTCAATGGTCACAAGTACTATTCAAGAAGAATTCAACTAAAGATAAAGAGTTGACATTTAAAAGAAGTTTAGATAATTTTCTAAAAAATTGAAAAAAATTATATAAATAAAATTTAGAAAAAATAATAACAATAAATAATCCACATTGTGAGTATATATGTACAAAATAAGCATGAAAAAAAGAAGAATGATAATAAAAAAATAGAATATCATAATAAATACAAATAACAACATTTACTTTTAATCCAAATTTTTTTTTGTTAAATTGGCTATGTACAATTTGCTAAAAATTTAAAAGATACTAATTGAAAGAAACACAACTAATTTAATTAACAATAAAAAATCTAAGAGTTTTTCATTAGATTGAATAATATCATTAATGCATTTGCATCTAAAATTAACTACCTTGGAATAGCCAAAATCACAAATTTTGACACGAGGTGCTTCGCTCCCATCCAAAAGGATATTTTTAGCTTAAGATCTCTATGACATATTTGCTGCAATAAAGTGACCAAATATATTACTTCCATACTTAAATAATAAGAATAAAGTAGTCTAGAAGGCTTACCATGGAATGACAATAGCTAACACCTGATATTATTTGTTGAAAGAAAAATCTTGCCTATTAAAAATGTCATAACAAATAAGTTAATTATATTAAAAATATATTTAGTTAAAGACAAATGTTTTCATGAGAGTTTGTTTAGCTTTCTTTACCTCATCTTCGCCAAATCTTTTTGCATTGCATATTCTATTAAAAAGCTCACCTCCAGAAGCATATTCCATGACTATAGCTAAATCTGTAGGTGTTATAAGTACCTGAATGAATGGATATCAATCTAAATATAAGATCTGAAGAACATATAGAGATGCTTTCTAATAATTTAGCTCAACATGCTTCATTCCAGATGCATAAGTAATATCACATATCAATAAGGCAAAAGCTAAAAAGTAAAAGAAAAAACATTAAAACAAGTATTTAGTGGTAGATTTATTTTATACTACTAAGCTATCCTTTCATATATCTATATTATAGATAAAACTATAGATTAGACAGCCTATAATTATAGCACAAGTATGATATATCCTTATAGTAGGATATACACTAACGTTCTATAAATTTCTCTTCAACAACTCTATTAATTACTTCAACTACAAATTTGTTAAAAAATATTACTATTCTCATAGTTATAATAAAACATATAAACTCCATATTATTTTCAAAGAAATTTATAAATTATTATTTAAAAATATTACTACCAACTTATCAACTTCACTTTGGTTGATGCTTGAAATAACTTACCATGCTATCAGATTAAATATAATGAATGTACATTGCTGGCTTCATCCATATAGCAAGTTTTGGTAGATTATAGAAACCTATTGTATTGAATTTTTATAAAGCATATTATTGTTAGAAAACTAATTATCTATATTCTAGAAACTTTTTTGATTGGATCTCAATGTCTTATTTGATCCTTGTGTTCAAGTTATAAATAATATGGGATAGTAATATTATGATTGACTCTAAAATTTATATATGATGAGAGAGGAATCTTTTGATATGTCAATACAACTATTTAAATTTAAGCTCATATAATAGTTTTACCTCATTACTAACTTCTAAAATAAGTAATATAAAATTATTGGTACATAATTATTGCATGTGATTATGATAGTCTTGAATATAATTAAACATTGGAGAAGTACTTGGACTAAATAAAATATATGATAAACATAAATATACTAAATGTTTTGTTTTTAAGATAGTTTTTAAAAGATTATTAAGTTATTATTTTTATTTAGCAATCATTCAGTAAATCCATAACCATATAGTTTTCTCTTTATTCCATGAAATGTTTCTTATTAGATTCATCTATTCTTGATTCCAATTTTGCTAGAACTCAGAATATCTGCTTGAGATTTAATTTATAAATTTTTATCAATAAAAGAATGACTCATATAAGAGAATATGGATGTCTTAGATAACAAATATGAAAAATGCTTTACACAAAGACCAAATATATTTTGAGACTAATTGCTTAATGTATCATGAACTATCCAAATGTTAATAAGAAATCACTAATTTTGATATTGAAAAATGATTGCCACTTCTTATAATCAATAAGTATAATAATAGGTGAATCAAAAAAATCCCTAAAATGGAATCGCCTTCATCCTAGATTATAAAAAGAATTTACTTCATTTTTTATAATACTTATGTATTTGAAATCTTAAAAACCTATCATGATTAAATAAAAATTGCTTAATATCTATACCAAAGGGACAATTTCATCTATTTGCAATTATATAATATATTTTGCATATAAAATCATCGATGTATTACGTAATAAAAGTATAAAACAATTAGCAAATTTGCAAACTAAAATATATCAATTGAAATATAAAATCTAAAATTATCANTTTTGAAAGAGTTTCTAGTTTATTTTCTAAATTGACATGCATCGCAAAATTTGTTATTTTCAAATCTAGTTATGGAAGCCCTTTTACTAAATCCATTCTTATAATTTTGAAATTAGGTGTGTGCTTGCATGACCTAATCTACGATGTCATAACCAACCAATATCATTCATATTAGCATTATTAGCAACTAAGCAATGATTATCAGTAGACAAATTATCTAAAGCAATCAAGTATACATTGTCATTTCTATTTCCAATAAAAATAATACTATTATCATAGGATTTGAAACAGTGCAGATAGATGCATCGAATGATACTTTAAAACCTTTATCACATAATTGGCTAATACTAATTAAATTAGTTTTAAACCATTGACATATAAAATATTTTTAATATATGTGGAGGGAGTTATTTGAATATTACCAAACCCCATGATTTGGCCTTTGCCATTGTCACCAAACGTAACAACTCCTCCTCTTTTGCTTTCAAGGGTGATGAATTGATCCTTGTCATCCGTCATGTGTCTTGAGCAGCCACTATCGAGATATCACTTTCGCTTTGATCTTTGGCCGTAAGACACTCCTGCAAAAATAATTAAGTCTTATATTTAAGTACCCAAGCCTTCTTGGGTCCTTCATGGTTAGTAGCATAAAAGATTGTTCCTTTGGGAACCCATATTTTCTTTCCTTTACTATTTAAATTTTTGTTACTGTTTCTTGCATTACATTCATAGGATTTATGGCCTTTCTTGTCATAGTAATGACATGTAACATCATCTTTATTTGTTCTCTTCTTAAAAAGTTTTTGACAAACTTTTGTTTTATGTTAGGCCTATATCCTAATCCAGCCTTATCAAATATAGCTCTTTGATTTCTCAATAATAAGTTAAGTTTTCAGAACTATATGTGAATTTATCAACAATATTCTTATACTTATCAACTTCCTTCTTTAATCTATCATTTTCATTGGAAATTGATTCTCTCTCTTTGTCAAATTATTATTTTCAGATTTCAGCATCTCAATCTCATGAGTAAGATTATCCTTTTTTTGATGAGAATTGAGTTATCATTTTTCAAAAACTTGGATTTCTTTTCAAAGCTTTAAATCATCAACTAGTTCATTGAAAGCTTCAAACAATTCATCAAATGCAAAATCATCACAAGGGTTTTCAGAACTTACCTCGTTGTCGTCGTTCGCCATAAAGAAAATGTTTACAATTTCTTTTTGATCTTCCTCTGAAGAGGATTCATTGCTGTCACTCCAGGTTGCAACATAGGCTTTCTTCTTCTTCTTGTAGGCTTCTTTAGTTGAGGACAATCATATCTAAATTGGCCCAGTTTCTTACACTCATAGCAAATTAAGGGGGTCTTTCTCTTTGTCCTGTCTTTGTCCTTTCTCTTTTTCCTTCCATCTTAATTTCAGATTTCTTCTTGTGGAAGGGTCTCTTTCTTCTCATGAATTTTTTGAATTTTCTAGCTAGAAGAGCAGTCTCATCATCATCATCATTATCACTACAACTCTCCTCACTTTCTGCAGCCTTAAGAGCTATAGTCTTCTTCTTTTAACTTCTTCCTCTATGTGCTGCTTCATGGTTAACTCATGGGTCATTAGTGATCCAGTAGCTCCTCCAAGGGTAAAGTGTTGAGGTCCTTGGCTTCTTGGATTGCTGTCACCTTTGCTTCCCAAGTCCTTGGAAGTGACCTAAGAATTTTGCAAACAAGTTCAGAACTAGTATAAATCTTACCTAGACTTTTCAAACCATTTACAATGTCGGTGAATCTAGTATACATGCATGCTATAGTTTCAGTTTGTTCCATGCTGAATAATTCATACTTATGAACAAGAATATTTATCTTAGATTCTTTAACTTGATTTGTACCCTTATGGGTAACCTCTAATCTATCTCATATCTCTTTTGCAGAATTACATGTAGAGATACGATTAAATTTGTTGGCATCTAATGAACAATATAGAACATTCATGGCTTTAGTATTAAGCTGAGCCATTTTCCTATCATTCTCATTCCAATCCCTTTCGGGCTTAGGAATAATAGAACCATCAACTATGTATATGGGTGTGCTAGGTCCATTAATTATAACACTCCACAATTCATAATCTGAAGAATGAATATTCTCATTCTTGCTTTCCAATATGAATAGTTGGAACCATTAAACAAGGGAGGTCTATTTGTAGAATCACCTTCTGCAAATGAAGATCCAACTTGAGCTGCCATTTGGATCTTTAGCTCTTGATCGTGTGATCAAATAAACAATGAGCACAAGCTCTGATACCAATGTTGGCCCAGATGGCAACCCAAGACGGGGGGGGGGAGGTGAATTGGGTTCTTTAAAAAATTTTAACCTTTAATAACTATGTGCTTGGAGATAGATGAAATGCAATGCGAATGTTAAGTACAACCAAGGAGATAAAGAAAGAGATAATCAAAGCACGATAAACACAAAGGTTTATAGTGGTTCGGTGTATCTAACACCTACGTCCACTCCCAAGATCTACTGGGTCCACACTATAATCCTCTTGATTATAGTCGAGTTATTTACAAGATCACAACTCAAACTTTTTATTTCCCAGGGATCATAACGAACCCAGCCAGTTTTCCGAGCTCACCAGCACAAAACCCTAAACTCAAGCTAATCTAGCTTGACCCGGTATACTACCTCCACTAGTTCAATCCCCTTGATAGAACTAGCACAAACAAGAAAGAATAATGTTTTTCAATAATACTAAGCTCCTCAAATGAGCGAATATTCAAAATGAATAAGTAAGGTTAGAAAAGCCTGTTTGAAGATTATTGGATTTGAGCTTTTCTCTTTTCTTCTTTTCTCTTCTCTCTGGAGATGTTGAATCAGGCCTCAGCTTTGATTCGTTGCAAATGTTGCAGATGAGAAGTTGAGAAAATAGAGCTTTTTCTTCTATTTTGGGAATCCTTCGATTTTTTCAATATGAGTGCCTTGGATTTCTCTTTGAGCTTTTTGGAGTGGAAGGATTTGAGTTTGGATACTTTTCTCTTTGATTTTAGGCTCAAGACTTCTCGGATTTTTGATTTGTATTCACTCCTATTTTTTAATTTTTTTTTTAAACGAGCTTTCTCCCCCTTTTTTAGATTTCCTTTAATCCATTTTTGGTGAGAAAACTAGCCGTTGGATGTACCTGAAAAGTTTTTTCAAACAAAATATATCTATTAGAAGTTAGGTAAAAAAAAAATATTACCGTTAGAGCTGATCTGGCATTTTAAAATTTTGTTCCAGATAGGTTGGAGTCAGCTCCAACTTTTCAGGTGTCGGCTCCAAGTCATTTATCCAAAAATAGAAAGTTCTGAGTTCGTCGAGGAGTCAGCTCAAAAAGTTAGGTGTCGGCTCACCATACTCAGGTGTCGGCTCCAAAAGACTGTAAGTGTCGGCTCCGAGGTAGTCAAAATCAACGTTCTGTCCCCGCATCAGAGTCGGCTCCAGACACTGTAAGTGTCAACTTCACAACTCTGGGTGTCGGCTCCGAAACTCTAGGTGTCGGCTCCGGGCCGTATCAAAAATCAGAAGAATATTTGACTGGCAATGGGGTCGGCTCCAGCATTCCTAGTGTCGACTCCAGGCTCTGAAACTTTGAAACTTATATTTTGCAATTGATTCAAAACACGTTTCTTAATGCCTTTAAATCAATCAAATATTTTTAAGCCCTGAAACACTTATCAAATCTATTAGTAATCAAATAAATATGCTCAATTCCTTTATTAATCATAAAAATTAATAATTGGGTCAATAATTTTGGCTCATCACAACTTGAGAGAGGGTCTCAAAGACTGTAGAGTGTGGGGTACCAAGGTATAATCATTAACGGATGATCCACTATCCCTGGTACTCCGACTGAATTGTGCAATAGAATTAGCGAATGATCTATTTGAATCTGATTCATCACATATCTGACTGGTGGAATGAATAGGAGCAGAATTATCATATGGTGAGATGGTGGAAGTGTATCAACATTAGGCATGATCAGTCAGGAAAGGATTGGGTTCAGTCATGGCGGCTAAAAAGGATTAGGTTGATTGAAAATCAAAGTTAAAGAAATTAGGTGAAGGGCTAACTGGTTGATGAGGATCAGATGGTGCTAAGTTACTTGGTGAGAGCAGGTTTTTCACCTGTCTAGACCTAATCTTAGTCATAACCATCACGTTTGGCATAGTCCATACGATGAAGAGAGTGTGCATTAAAAATGTCAGTGTGACGCAATGATACACTAGTTTCTCCTTTGAGTTTCACATTGTAGAATTCAAATACGTAAGTGAGAAACATCCCGTATGGCAAGGCGGCTTTGGATCTACCTACAGCTTCTTTCATTATACCATCATTAAGATCAGGGAAATCTAAGGAGTTCCTTCTAATATGTTCATACATAATCCTATGTCCCTATCAGTTACAGCATTAAATGATCCTGCTCGAGGGGCAAAGATTTTCGCAATGATGCTATGAAGTAATCTATTCTCAACAGAAAGCATATTAGCATCAAGGTTACTATATTATCGGCTTCACCATCCTCTAAGCCAATGATCATGGCAAGCTTATATCCTCTTTCACTAGGGAATTTTCTAAAATACCTTCAGATGGAATACCTAAGGCAGAACCTAGCACATTACTATCAAGTTGTATCTTAGTCTTTTTAACATAAGAAGTTATGGTTCCATTTCCAAAGGCTAATATTTTCATAAAATTCTTGAACAGATAATTAGGCTTTCTGGTGGATAATAATCAGTCCAACCTTGAGAAGCAAACAACTTCCTAACTTAAATCCCTTCTTGCTCTAGAAAATTGAAATCTACTAACCTTCCATTGGCTAAGGTCCTAGCGGTGATTTGAGTATTAAGTTGAAATAGAGCTTGAGGAGAAGAAGTGGACTTCCTACGAAGATCGAGGTATTCTTTCCTTGAGTGAGAACGACTTCTTCTTAGGAGCCATCTTTTTTCTCTTGAAGAGGAATGGAAGGAGTGAAAGCTTGAATAAGAGGAAGGGAAGGAGCCGGTTTGAATGGAGATGATGGTTTGAAAGAGAAGAAGATGTCTTGGAGAAGTGGAGAGATGGACCGGTTGGAAGTGACTTATATAGAGAAAATCCAAAAGAGTTGACTGTCAGGTGGCTGGAGGTTGCCTGGTAGTTAACTGACTTAAAGATCAAGTGAAAAAGGAAGTAGGATTGGTGTGAGGAGTGAATATGAAAAGGTAGCAGGTGGCAAGGAATCACTTAAAGCAGATAACTTCCTAGCCAACTGATACATAAAGACAATAGCAATAAATGTCTAGAAAGATGGTCCATGAATGGATTTGATTTAAATGTTTAGGAAAAGTCATGCAAACTCAATAGTCATGATTAATAATTATTCAAGATAGTTTATTAATAGATGGATCAATCATTCCAAGTTCCTTCTTAATTTCATAAAATTTAGATTCATCAAGGTTTAGTAAAAATATCTGCGAGTTGTTTTTCAGTGTTTACAAATTCCAATACAATGTTGCCATCATTAACATGATCTCTAATAAAATGATGTCGGATTTCTATATGTTTAGTTCTAGAGTGTTGAATAGGATTTTTAGTTAGGCAAATTGCACTAGTGTTATCACATTTTATTGGTATTCCCTTTTGTTTGATACCATCCTCTAGTTGCTGCTTAATCCACAAAATTTGAGCACAGCAACTTCCAGCTGCAATGTATTCGGCCTCGGCCGTAGACAATGCTACTGAAGTTTGCTTCTTGCTAAACCATGAGATTAAGTTAACACCTAGGAATTGGCAAGTTCCACTAGTTGATTTTCTGTCTAGTTTACATCCAGCAAAGTCTGAATCGGTGTATCCTATTAAGTCAATGCTAGATTGTCTGTCATACCAAAGTCCTAAGTTTAGTTCCATTTAAATATTTAAATATTCTTTTAACAGCAAGCAAGTGTGATTCTTTAGGATTAGCTTGATATCTGGCACACATGCAAACACTAAACAAGATATCAGGTCTACTGGCAGTTAAGTATAACAAAGATCCTATCATTCCTCTATAAAGTTTTAGATCTACAGATTTTTCAGAATTACAAGCATCAATTCTACAAGATGAGCTCATAGGGGTACCGATACTTTTAGATGTCTCCATGCCAAACTTTTTGATCATCTCCTTGATGTACTTGGATTGGCTTATGAAGATCCCGTCATTGCTTTGCTTGATTGAGTCCGAGAAAATAATTCAGTTCTCCCATCATACTCATCTCGAATTCTCCCTGCATAAGCTTAGCAAAATCTTTGCATAACGAGTCATTAGTGGCACCAAATATGATATCATCTACATAGATTTGAATAATTAAATATCATCATTTTGTCTTTTAATAAATAAGGTTGTATCCATTTTCCTCGAATGAATTTATTACTAATCAAGAACTTGCTTAATCTTTCATACCAAGCCGGGGAGCTTGCTTCAAACCATACAAAGCTTTGTTTAATTTAAATACGTGGTTTGGAAACAAGTGATTTTCAAAACCGGGTGGCTGTTCCACAAATACTTGTTCAGCAATATATCCATTTAAGAAAGCGCTTTTAACATCCATTTGATATAATTTAAAATTCATAAAGCAAGCAACAGCAAGAAGTAATCTGATAGCTTCTAATCTAGCAACAGGGGCATATGTTTCATCAAAATCAATTCCTTCTTCTTGATTATAACCCTTAGCTACTAGTCTTGCTTTATTTCTTATTATGTTACCATGTTCATCTAACTTATTTCTGAAAACCCATTTTGTTCCAATAATTTGATAATCATTAGGTCTTTCAATAAGTGTCCAAACATTATTTCTTTCAAATTGATTAAGTTCTTCATGCATTGCATTTAACCAATCAATATCATTCTTAGCTTCATCATAACATTTAGGTTCAATTTTAGAAACAAATGCTAAGTTATTATATGTATCTCTAAATGTCGATCTTGTCCTAATTCCATGAGATTTCACCAATAATTTGATCTTTAGGGTGACTGTGAACATACCTCCATCCTCTTTCTAAGTCATCATTACCTTGTGAGGCTTCAGGTGGATTAGGATTGCTTTCTTCATTTACCTTTGTGTATCTGATTCATCTTTGTCCTTCAAAGTGATGTCTTTGAGTTGATCTTCAATTTCATCTGCATCAACTATACCTTTTCTCTTCCTTAAGGGAAGATCATTAGTTTCATCAAATATAACATGAATAGATTCTTCAACTACCAATGTCTTTTTGTTAAAAACTCTAAAAGCTCTACTATGCAATGAATAACCAAGAAAAAATCCCTTCGTCAGATTTAGCATCAAATTTATCAAGGTTTATTTTTCCGTTATTCAAAACAAAGCAGCGACATCCAAAGACATGAAAATAACCGATATTAGGTTTTCTTCCTTTCCAAAGTTCATAAGGAGTCTTTTTCAAAACAGGTCTAATTAATGCACGATTTAAAACATAACATGCAGTGTTAATTGCTTCAGCCCAAAAATATTTTGGGAGATTGCTTTCACACAACATGGTACGAGCCATTTCTTCTAAAGTTCTGTTTTTCTTTCTACTACTCCATTTTGTTGAGGTGTTCTGGGTGCAGAAAAATTATGTTCAATTCCATTTCATTACAAAATTTTCAAAATATTGATTTTCAAATTCTTTTCCATGATCACTTCGTATCGATAAAACAGAAGAATTCTTTTCATTTGTAATTCTTTTAAATAATTTTTGAAATGATGGAAATGCTTCATCTTTACTGGCTAAGAATAAAACCCATGTAAAACGAGAGAAATCATCAATTATGACAAAACCATATCTTTTTCCTCCTAGACTAGTTGTTCTTGTAGGACCGAATAAATCCATGTGCAAGAGTTCTAAAGGTCTAGTGGTTGAAATCAAATTTTTCGATTTAAAAGATACTCGAGTTTGTTTTCCAAATTGACAAGCATCACAGATTTTATCTTTTTCAAAAGAGTTTTGGCAAACCATTTACTAAATCCTTTTTGATTAGTTTAGATAAATCCATGCTTGCATGAGCTAGCCTACGATGCCATAACCACTATTATCAGTTTTATTATTCATAGCAACTAGGCAATCAACATTTCTATCATTCAAATCATTTAAATCAACAATGTATATTACCATGCCTATGACCAACAAATTTCAGATTATCATTAGTAGGATTTTTAACAATGCATAAAGATGATTCAAATGTAACTTTAAATCCTTTATCACATAATTGACTGATGCTTAGTAAATTATGCTTTAACCTTTCACAAGTAAGACATTGTCAATAAAAGTATGAGGTGTGATACCTATTTTTCCAATGCCAATAATTTTTCCTTGGCCATTATCACCAAAAGTAACAACACCTCCATCTTTTGCCTCTAAAGTGATGAATTGATTCATCACCCGTCATGTGTCTTGAACACCCGCTCCAATACCATTGTCTTTTAGTTGCTCGGGTTGCAAGACACACCTGCATACACAATTTTAAGTTTTGCTCTTAGGTACCCAAGCTTTCTTGGGTCCTTTCGGGTTAGTCAAAATAGTTCCTTTTGGAACCCATATTTGTTTAACTTTGTGTGTGTGACAAGTATATGCTTTGTGTCCAAATTTACCACATTTAAAGCAAGTAATTCTAGTTGAATCATCAGCATGCACATAAATATTTTTCAAAAATTTTTGTCTTTCAAAGGATTGTATCCAAGACCAGCTCTATTGTAAACAGCCCTTTGACTATTTAATATCATTTCTAACTTTTCTGAACTCAAAGTAAATTTATCAATAATAGGTTTTAATTTATTAACTTCATTTTTCAAATCTTGGTTTTCCTTTAGTAAAGAATCATTGTTATTTGAAAATCTTTCTTTTTCAAGAGTAAGTTCCTTTTTCAAATCTTTATTCTTTGAACTTAATTTAGCAAAATCATCTACAAGTTCATAAAATGCACCATGCAATTCATCAAAAGTAAAGTCATCTAGAAAGCTAGGACTTACCTCATTTTCATCAGCCATGAAGCATACATTTGCAACTTCAGTCTTTTCTTCTTCTTCCGAACTTGTTGCTTCACTGTCACTCCATGTAGCCAACATAGCCTTCTTCTTTACTTTCTTAAAACCTTTCTTCAACAGTGGACATTCTGGTTTGATATGTCCAGGCTTCTTACATTCATAGCATATAAGAGGTTCACTCTTTTCTTTTCTTGCTATGATCACCTTTAGTAAATATTTTCTTTTTTCCAAATCTTTTTCTTTTCATAAATTTCTTAAACTTTCTAGAGATGAGAGCCATATCATCATCTTTTTCACTTCACTAGTTTCATCTTCACTTTCCTCACTTGACATTACCTTTAATGCCATGGTCCTTCTCTTCTTTGAATCGTCTTCATCAATGTGTTGACGTTGTTGTAGTTCATGAGTCATCAAAGATCCGACCAATTCTTCAAGTGATAGATTGTTGAGGTCTTTTGCTTCTTGTATAGCTGTCACCTTTGCTTCCCATGATCTAGGCAAAGATCTCAAAATTTTTCTAACAAGATCACTGTTAGCATAAGACTTTACCCAAACTTTTTTAACCATTAATAATGTCGGTAAATCTAGTAAACATATCAGTGATATTTTCAGATGAATCCATTTTAAATAGTTCATACTTATGAACAAGCATATTAATTTTGGATTCCTTGACTTGGTTAGTACCCTCATGGGTAACTTCAAGTCTATCCAAATCTCTTTAGCAGACATGCATGTAGATATACGATTAAACTCATTTGCATCAAGAGAACAATAAAGAACATTCATTGCTTTTGCATTTAATTGAGCTAATTTCTTATCTGCTCATCCCATTCAGATTCAGGCTTTGCAATATCAATATTATCAATCTTAACAGTGGGTGTGTGAGGTCCATTAATTATGATTCCCCATAAATCATAATCAAGTGCTTGAATGAATATTTTCATTCGTGCTTTCCAATAAGTGTAATTTGTTCCATTGAACAAAGGTGGTCTATTAGTTGACTGTCCTTCGGTCAACATAGATCCCATTTGGATTACTACTGATCTTTAGCTCCAAGCTTATCAAAGCTATAGGAATCAAGAGCACGCTGCTCTGATACCACTTGTTGCCCAGATGTAGTAGCCCAAGAGGGGGGTGAATTGGGTATTTAAAAATTAATTCAATGGATGATATGACTAACGCAGATATGCTTAATCAAAATTTAATTGCAGCGGTGTAGTGGAGTGCACAAAGAAAATACACAGATCAATAAACACAAACACAAGGTTTATAGTGGTTCGGTGCCAAACTCGGCTCCTACATCCACTCCCCAAAACCTTTGGGAATTTCACTAATCGTATCACAACGATTACAACCCCTAGCCTTCCCCGGCTAGTCCTCTTGTTTCACGGCACAAGGAAGCCAAACCCCTAGCCTTACCCGGCTAGTCCTCTTGTTTACGGCACAAGGAAGCCAAACAATAAATAAGGGTTAAACTTAACCCTTTTACAATAAATATTTCAGAATAATCAAGAACAAATAGCTCCTAAAATGAGAAAATATTCAAAATAATACTTTACAATTTTTGTAGCAAATATTCAGCAATAAATGAAGATCTTCGAGGTAGCTAAAGCTTTGAATGCTAGGGGGCTTTAATGAATCTGGACGGTTGAGCAATGAATGATCTTTAAGATTTCTCAACTTCAACATGCAGAAACTTGCTTTCAATCACTCAGAAAAATATGCAATAAAAACTCTTTCTTCCTTGAATTTTATTCTTCTTTTCATCCTCTAATTTTAGCTATTTAAAGCATTTCAACATCAAAAATATCTGTTAGACTCATTGAAATAAATGGAAAGTAAAACAGAAAGAAAATATAACAGTTGTAAAATATTTTCCTTGAGCATTGAATGCACTGAATCCATTTGAGGAAGGAAGATCTCTACCATAATCCATGAGATCAAAAAGTTAGTTTAACTTAAAATGGAATTAAGAAAAGAGAGAGAGAGAGAGAGAGCACGTCCAAGGCTTGCGAAGAGTATCAGTGGTTGGCTAAAAGCGAAGAGTATCAGTGGTTGGCTAAAAATAACTCCAGTTAGCTACATGAAGAAGGTTGAACGGCCAGGAAGAAAAGTAGCTAACTGAGCAACAATTTCAGTTAGCTCTTTCTTGAAGATGCTCGGCCATGAAGAAGAGCATGATACCATAAGCTAGCTAAAAGGAAATTCCAGTTAGCTAGTTGTAAATCCCACATGGCTTGAGGAGAAAATCTGCCATAAAGTAGTTAGCTCCTTAGCTGACTCATTTGAATTCACACCGCCAAGAAGTCTGCCCAAGAAAAAAAATATAAAATAAAAAATAAAAGTTAGCTTCTTAGCTAAGTCAATTTGAATTCACACGTCTTGAGGAATCTGCCCACGAAAAAAGTAGTTAGCTTCTAAGCTAACTCAATTTGAAGTTGCATGGCTTAAAAATCTGCTCAAGAAAAAATAGTTAGCTCCTTAGCTAACTCCTTTTGAAGTTACATGGCTTGAGGAGTGGACCAGCCAAAAGTAGTTAGCTTCTTAGCTAACTCCTCCATGAAGTCAATTGGCCAAAAAAAAAATCTGCAAAAAGTAGTTAGTTTCCAAAGTAAAATAGTTAGCTCACAAAGGCAATAAGCTAGCTCCCCCATTAACCAGATTTAAACATGGCTCGGCCAAGCTCAAAGCAAGGAAACAGTAGCTAACTAACAAGCTAATCCAGCTAGCTAAAAGAAGAAGTAAGCTAGCTACCAGTTAACTACTTCCATGAAGCTTCGGCCAAGCTTACAACTAGAGGAAAAATAGTTAGCCAACAAGGAAATTCAGCTAGCTAGGAGAGGAAGTAAGCTAGCTAACCAGTTAACTACTCCCATGAAGCATTCAGCCAAGCTTACAGCAAGAGGAAAATAGTTAGCTAACAAGGAAATTCAGCTAGCTAGGAGAGGAAGTAAGCTAGCTAACCAGTTAACTACTTCCATCATGCATTCGGCCAGCACTATAGTAGGAGAAAAGTAGTTAGCTAATAAGGAATTTCAGCTAGCTAGGAGAAGAGATAAGCTAGCTAACTAGCTAACTATTTCTATCATGTATTCGGCTAGGCCTACAGCAAGAGAAAAATAGTTAGCTAAAGAGGGAACACAACTAGCTAAGAAGGAAGACAAGCTAGTTGCCCAGTTAGCTAATTTTATGATGCATTCGGCCAAGAGAAACATGAACAAACGAGCTAGCTATCAAGACAAAAGAAGTTAACTCCCAAGTTGCTTAAAACAAGAAGAAAATGCCAGGATGAGGACCTAGGGCACAATAGTTAGGTGGGAAACATTCCCAGTTAACTAAATAGAGGCTAATCGGTTGAAAGCTTTCATTCATAAAATTTTGCTTGATGAAGCTCATTTTAAGGCACATGTACTTCTCTATATTAATCTTAGTCTCCCATAAATAAAATTAGTCCTTAATTATTTTTAATCATCAAAATTAATTTAGGGCCAACAAGAGGCAAGTCCATCCTAACAAATGCATCATAAGAAATGATGTCGGCCGAACTGCCACTATCAATCAGGATCCTTTTTACAGGGTGTTTGGCGATCGTCATCAAAACAACGATGCATTCATTGTTTACATTATCGACCCTGGCTAACTCTCTTCTAGGAATTACATCATCTAAATCCCCACTCCCCCTCAGTCGCTTAAATGGAGAGGCTACTCCCTAAGACACCATTTCCACTGTCCTCTCCATTGGGGCATTGTCGATAGCAGCCTAAGCAGGTGAAGGCCTCATGAGCGCCGGTACCACTGGGGGCACCTTCTGGACATACTTTCCAAGGTAACCCCACTGAATGAGTTTCTCGATGGTATGCTTCAGGCTGTAGCAGTTGTCGATGTCATGGCCATAGTCTCGGTGGAAACGACAGTAGCAGCTTTTATCGCAGGAGAGGCCTTTCTTCATAGGAGGAGGTCGTTGGAGATATGGCCCACCCTCAATCTCCATAAGAATGTGAGAGCGGGGGGCAAGAAGAGGCATGAGCTCGCTTTTCCGGGGGGCGAGGCTTCGATGCCTGTTGTCCAATCGACGTAGCGGCTCGGGCTTCTTAGGACGGGAGGATCCACTTGGCTCAGGATGGGTGACCTTCGGCTCGATCCCCGTTCAGATTCCTGACGGGTGAAGTTGGCCTCGTCCATGCGGAAGGAAGAAGTCCCCTCTTCAGTGCCAGAGTCGTCATCGCGTCGTCTAGATGGTAAACTTCGAGGCGGCCGATTTGAACCGAGCCACGAAGTCCCGAAGTGACTCCCCTCTCCTTCTGATGCATGGAGAAGAGGCTATCTGTGACCTGCTGGATCCTCCAACAAGTGTCGAAGTGTGCTAAAAATGCCCTTTTCCACTCTCGAAAGGAATCGATGCTGTGCGGGGATAGGCGAGAGTGCCAAGCGCGAGCGGCTTTCCGCAAAGTGGCAAGGAAAGACTTACACAGAAGGGCATCCGTAGCCTCTTGAACCAGCATGAGAGCTTTGTAGCTCTCGAGGTGATCGAGGGATCGGTCATACTACCGTACGGATCTAGTTGGGGGAGATGAAATCTAGAGGGGATAAGCTCGTCTAAGATTCGGCGTGTGTAAGGAGGACGGGTGTCGTACTCCTCCTTCTGCTGGTTGTTGACTTTTCTGGTGAGCTCCTCCAGTCGGCGGTGGTACTCATTCAGATGTTCCTCCGCTTGGCGATTAATGGTTGACATCTTCCTTGGTGGCCCAGAAGATGATGAAGAATAAGGAGAGAAAGAACGCGGGAGGTGGTGCCTTCGCTTCAGATCTTCCTGGTGCCAGGACTTCGGGGAGGACTCGCTCGGACTGCGAGCAGGAGAGCGTGACCTCTTGAGGGGGCTCCCGGCAGTGCCCTCGAGGAGAAAACATGATAGTGGTTAACCTCTCAACATCGGGATCTTTCCCTCGTAGATTGCTGGCTGGCCAGCGCAGCAAGCGATAGTGCAGGTGGAGCAGATTGATACTGGGTGGCCACGGACTGGTGCTCCTGGAGTCTATGGATCATCACAGTAAGAGTTTGGACTTGTTGGGTGAGTGCGGCCAATTGTTCAGCTTGAGTGGCCGCAACTGGTGGCACGGGGGTAGCCGGTGGGTTGGCAGTGGGGAGGTTGACCTCCCGCTGCTCTGCCGGTGGGAGGTGCACCCCAGGGTAACTGGCAGAGGCATCTTGGGCATGCGTTACCACCATTGTTTATGAAGAGGGAGAGGAAAACTCATAAACAAGTGTTATAGAGCTCGTCTCGTTGCCGCCCTTCCCCTTCCTGGCCTACTAATCTGTTGATGCTCGATCACTAGAACTTGGACGTCGGGGACAAGTTCATCTACTGATGTAGCCCTCTTCGAAATGAGCAACCTGCAAGAAGTCCCGCTGCCAGAGAAATTCCGGTGGGAACCCTCCAACGGTCAAGTCAGCAACTGAGGTCATAGCTGAGAGGGATCTTGAAGAAGCTTCCTAGAGAAAGAAGACCTCGGGGGTTGGGGTGCCTTCTGGAGAGTGAAGTGTGTAAGTGAATGTGAGTATGAGCGTGTGAATATTTGTGTTCATGTCCCTTTGCTCTGAAACCTCTTATCCTTTTTATAGACTTTCAGTATCCTCCTGGAGTTAGCCACGTAGAATTCCATGAAAAGGAATGTCTGTGGGGATAATGGCTATTGCATGAATAGAAGCGGGTTGATGGGCCTTGTCCCATTGAGCGCATGGGCCTGGCGGTTGGTGGGTCTGATCCCATCAATGGTGTGGGTCAGACGGTAGGTGGGTCTGGCTGTGTCAAGCTACATGGGTCAGGGGGTAGGTGGACCTGGTTGTGTCAGGTGGCGCAAGCTGAGTGGTAGGTGGATCTAGCCGTGTCAGGCGACGTAGGCTGAGTGGTAGGTGGGCTTACCAGAAGCCGCTGGGGCCGACTTGGAAGAGTCGGGTCCACTGGGGTCGACTTGGAAGAGTCGGGGCCACTGGGGGGTCGACTTGGAAGAATCGGGGCCTCTGGGGGGTTGACTTGGAAGAGTCGGGTCTGCTAGAGCTGACTTGAAAGAGTCGGGGCCGCTGGGGGCTGACTTGGAAGAGTTGGGGCCATTGGGGCCGACTTGAAAGAGTCGGGTCCACTGGGGGGCCGACATGGAAGAGTCGGGTCCGCTGGGGCCGACATGGAAGAGTCAGGGCCACTGGGGCCGACTTGAAAGAGTCGAGGCAGCTGGGGGGCCGACTTGGAAGAGTCGAGATCGCTAGGGGCTGACTTGGATGAGTCGGGGCTGCTGGGGCTGACATGGAAGAGTCGGGGCCACTGGGGGCCAACTTGGAAGAGTCGGGGCCACTGGAAGCCGACTTGGAAGAGTCAGGGCTACTGGGGCCGACTTGGAAGAGTCGGGGCTGCTAGGGCCGACTTGGAGAGGCGCATCCGTCAGCTTTCGCTCACACCATCGATTAACTTTGCCATTAATGTCCACCTAGCACCAACGGCCACATCAAAGGGTACTATTGAATATGTTGCTCCACGTAACTTACTCTTTAACCTCCTTTTCTCAACTTTCTTTTTTAAGAAACTTTGAAGGATTATAGTCATGTTTCCTTTTCTTCTATCTGTGTAGTATATGTTTCAAGCTAAGATATTCATGGATTGTAGTGTATGTGGCAGGTTATCATGTGTCAATCTCTGGGGATGTGTATAACTATGGGATCCTTTTGCTGGAGTTATTTATATAAAAAAAGTCCAATTAATGACATGTTTCAAAATGGCCTAACCCTTTGCAAGTTTATCGAAATGGCTTTTTCTGATGGAGTGATGAACATTGCTGATCCACTATTGATGTTATGAGAGTATAGGAATATTACTTATTACCAACATAATGAAGAGATATAGTAAGTAGAATCCAAGAATGCATGATTAATGTACTAAGAGTTGGGCTATCATGCTCGAATCAATCATGGCGAAAGAGAATGAGAATGAAGGATGTTGCAACTGAGATGCACAAAATTTAGAATGTCTATCAGGCTATTGGGTTTTGAGAAATATGTGGTTTGGGGTCAGTAACCATGCATCCCACCTTAGATCACGAAACAAGATGTGCACAAATCAAAAGTTGCTGAGAATTCTTGCATTCTAAAGGAGCCTAATTTTTAAGCCAATACAATTCTTTCCTTCACAAAGTTTTTGATTCATGATGTCTAGCAATTGTGTGTGATACTATGGAGGCAAAGCTATCTTTCTGGGTGTACTACATGAGAAATAATAAAAATGTTAAGAGAAGTATTTCTCAAATTCTATGAGGAATAACATATGGTGGGTTAGGGCATTTTTCCATGGCTAGTTTTGTTCGGCTTTTGAGAAAGAAAGCAAATCTTGGCCACAAAATAAATCCTATGATTGCCACCATCCAATCCTATTGGTGTATTAAGTAAGGCCTAAATTTTGTAAATTCTGGACATAACACAAACCAATGAATGCGTTTGGTCCAAGGATCACAAATAAGTTTCCAATGATAAAAATGATAAAAATGTTCAATGATAAACCCCACGGTTACTCATTGGAGCCTACTCATGTATTAAATAAGACCAAAATTTAATAGGATTCAAACACAAACCAAAAAACCAATAGATACATTTGGTCCAAGAATCATAGACATGTTTCCCTCATAATATCATGCATATTAATAAATAAGAAAAATATTTTAATTAACTATATTTATATTAAAATTGGATAGTATTTTGTAATAATTAATACTAAAAAATCTTTTCAATTAGAGCTTTGCAATGGCTTAACTACCAACATACAAGTTTAAGGTTATGACTAATGATTAAAAAATTATTCTGATGACAGCTAGTTGGTGCAAAGGCAAAGAAGCGGGTGTTAATTGCATTGCACGGAACATGGTTATCACCATTCTGTCGTTGTCATGGATGTGAGGTTGTCGAGAAATTTTTGGATCTCACGGTCAATAGCAATGGCTAGTTAATTAGAATGACTTACCTGCTTTTCTTTGTTTTAATTAATATGCTAGCACAAACTTTTCCTCGAGAGATTAAAAAAAAAAAAATTCTCCTGAAAGAGAAGGAGAGTTGTTAATTCATACAAAGGTAGCGTACAGGAGGTCGAAACTCAATTCATTTGGCATATGCTCCAATGGATTCGATTGAGAGGTCCATCTTTTTCGGAAGTTGCCATCATCCCCATCGCTGTCATGGTAGTTCTTGCCGACAGAAGGGTACAAACGTGCCGTTTGGGAGGAATCGGAGGACCAAAACGTTTAGTGGTTGTGGCTGGGGGGCATTGCCATGAGGAGGGCTTTAATTCTGACCTTGTGCTCGAAGAGGTTCCAGCCATCACTGTTGCCTATGATGGAAAACATGAAAATGGCTTTAATTAAAATGCTAGCACAAGCTTTTCCTCGAGAGATTTTTTTTTTAAAAAATTCTACTAAAAGAAAAAGAGAGCCGTTTATCCATACTAAGGAGTGTACATGAGGCCCACACTCATTCATTTGACATATGCTCCAAGAAAAAGTCTTTGTATACTGTCCCGATGCAGACCATCCAGTACCGGGTGTGATGATTTGCCTGTGCATGGATCCATACATCAACAATGCAGGACCCATGAATGAATTCTTCGGTGCGGGTCCATGCACTAACGAATCATTGCGTCTGATACAGATCATCATGCACCAAGATCGATGTACATATACTTTTCCTATGCTCCAATGGATTCGATTGAGAGGTCCATCTCTTTCTTCAGGGTCAATGTACAAAGACTTTGCTATGCTCCAATGGATTCTATTAAGAGGTCCATCTCTTTCGGAAGTTGCCGTCCTCCCCATTGCTGTCATGGCGGTTCTTTGCGGTAGAAGGGTACAAATGTGCCGTGTTGGGAGGAATCGGAGGACCAAAACGTTTTTACTGGTTGTGGTTGGAAGACATTGCTATGAGAGGGAGAAGGTTTTAATTCCGACCTTGTGCTCGAAGAATGTCCCACCCTTCACTGTTGCCGACGATGGAAGACATGAAAATGGCTTTAATTAATATGCTAGCACAAGCTTTTCCTCGAGAGATATAAAAAAAACAGAAATTCTACTGAAAGAAAAGAGAGCCGTTTATCCATTTCTACTGAAAGAAAAAGAGAGCCATTTATCCATACTGAGGACTGTACATGAGGCCCAAACTCATTCATTTGAGGAAAAGTCTTTGTATATGCACCGATGCAAGCCATCCTGCACTAGGCATGATGATTCACCCACACAACTGTACATCAGCAATGTAGGACCCATGAATGATTCTTCGGTGCGGGTCCATGACTGACGAATTATTACGCTCGATGCATATCATCCTGCACCGGGAACGATGTACAAAGACTTTTTCTATGCTGCAATGGATTTGATTGAGAGGTTCATCTCTTTCACCGGGGTCGATGTACAAAGACTTTTTCTATTTCTTTGCTCCAATGGATTCGACTGAGAGGTCCATCTCTTTCGGAAGTTGCCCGTCATCCCCCATTGCTGTCATGGCGGTTCTTTGCGGCAGAAGGGCACAAATGTGCCGTATTGGGAGGAATCGGTGGACCAGAACGTTTAGTGGTTGTGGTTGGAAGACATTGCCATGAGAGGGAGAGGGTTTTAATTCCAACCTTGTGCTCGAAGAATGTCCCACCCTTCACTGTTGCCGACGATGGAAGACATGAAATGACTTTAATTAATATGCTAGCACAAACTTTTCCTCGAGAGATTAAAAAACTTCTACTGAAAGGAAAGAGAGTTGTTAATCCATACAAAGGTATAGCGTACAGGAGGTCCAAACTCGTTCATTTGACATAAGCTACAATGGATACGATTGATCAGTCCATCTCTTTCGGAAGTTGCCGTCACCCCCATCGCCGTCACGATGGTTCTTGGCGGCAGAAGGATACAAATATGCCGCGCTGGGGAGGAATCGGAGGACCAAAACGTTGTGGTTGTGGTTGGAAGACATTGCCATGAGAGGTAGGGCTTTAATTTTGACTTGTGCTCGAAGAAGAATCAGTCGGATCAAGCCTAAGCGTGGTAAAGGAATCTTCTTAGAAACCTGGAGTGGATGAAGAAGAATGAAATGTTGGACGACTGACCGAGGAAAGAGAATTTTCTGGCCTCACTTTAGATCCTAATGAATGAAAATATTTGTAAAAAACAATTCTTAGCCAGAATGTCACTCATGTTTCAAGAAGACAGAGAAAACAAACAATTCACTTATAATTCATCGAGTTATGTGACTTGCCATTGTGCTAAACCTTTCCTCAAACATCCACAACTATTTATTAATGTTACTGGAATTTAACCACTCCACAGTCCATAACAATGGCTATTTAGCATGACTTACCTGCTTTTCTTTGTTTTTTTTCCTATTTTTTGATCTTTGCTTTATATTCTCTTCTTCCTTTACTTTGTTCTTCTACAGTTGTGGACTTGGATTGATTGCACTAAAAGCCAAGCTATACTCTAACTATTGAAGTCCAAACTAACCTTCACTTTTGAGCTAATCCATCCAACAATAATTTAATTGATAGGAAATCCACAGAAACTTTTTTAATTTTATTTTTTTATAAAAATACAAATTACCAGCCATTTCATCAACAAAATGCAAAAAATTATCAAAAATAGCAGAAGAATGTACGAGAACTCCTCATAGATTTAATTTCCAACAGAACACGTTCTCACACCATCACATTAGATTGCACATAAAAATAGAACTATTAGCCCTTTCATTTATTTTAATTTTTTTATACTGCCATTTCTCAATTTAAAAGCTTTCTTTTTTATTTCATGTAGGGATCATTACATCATGAGTATATGAACTTGTTTAGGGTTTTCAACTTAGTCTTTATACTTTTTTTTCCAATTTAATATATTAACCGGTATAAGTTTTTTAATTAAATACATTTTTTTATGGCCATTAATGATAACTTGATAGAATGCATAACTACTATTAATGATGACTTTAGTATATTTTTTTTTTTTAAATTGAGTATACAAACTTATAAAAAAATTTTAATTAGGTGCACTAATTCATAAAAAATTTTTAATCAAGATCAAAAGAATTTGGGTAAGAGCATTATAATAACTATCAGTTGATACCTTTTTATAGCTAGCTCTATGTGACAGAGCAAGATAACCTCTACGAACAATTGGTTTGCCTTATACTTAGATAGGACAAATCTTTTAGTTAAAAGATGCATTTGAACATATCAAAAGGTATATAATATAAAAAATATATACTTGAGGTGTAATTTTCTTAATAATCATTAACTATTAATCAAGTAAGTGAAAAGTTACTATTTAACTACCTACCCTTTCATGCATAAGATTTTTTTTTTCACAAATAGATAATAAGTTTCTCCTTTAGGTTATTATTATTGTGTATAGAATTTTATATATGAAAATTTTAATGGATTAGTTTCCCAACCATTTACTAGAAATGTTAATGAACTTAAATAACTATACTTAATTAAAAACTTTTATAAGTTGGTATATTCAATTGAAAAACTTTTTTAAAAGATTATAATTGTTGAGAACTCGATCGATAAACATATAAAAATTATAAAATAAAAAACATAAATAACAAGGTCAAATCTTTTTCCTTTTCCATGTTTGGGTGGGGTGGGGTGGGGTGGACTTGGCTCACCAATCCTATTAACCATCAAATACATGATAAAGTCTTAGAGAAAAGGGGCAATTGCCATCATTTATTTATTACTTATACTATAACATCTCAACCTCACCTACTGCCCAATTAATCCATTAGCGGATCAAATGTATAGGTTGAAATTATCATCTTTAATATGGATTTTTACTTATCCGGCAAGTTATGATAGCTCATCTGTTCATATCTCAATGATATATAAATAATTATGTTAATTTTATTCGAGCTTATGTAATGGGACGTTAGGAATGCACTATGTAACAATCGGGAGTTTGGGAACCAAAATGAATTTTGAGTGGAGATTTGAGGATCAAAAGTGTATTTTACGCAGTGAAGCGTCTCATTCGAGTTCCTCTCAATTTATTACAAGACATTACAATAAATTCTTGGTTCTTCGATCGAACTTTAAACCTAAAGCTATAGTGTGCAATTCAAGAACTAACATGAGGTGGATGCTACCTGGAAAAAGTGAAACTGCGTGCAATAATAGGACTCCAATTCGCAACCTTGGCTGGCCATATCCAGCGCCGGTGCCATTGAGTGTCTAGTAAAAGGAAAAAAGTGTTCGCTATCAAACAAAGAAGAACGTTCAACATGAAGTGGATGTTGCTTGACAAAAGTGAAACTGTGAGCTCCAATTTGCGGCCTTAACGGCCATGCAGCGCCGATGAGTGTCTCATCAAATGAAAGTTCAAAGTTTTCGCTATCAAATGCATGGAAAATTCATCTCCTTGTGCTGGTGATCAATAGTGACCTCGTCCCACAACCGGAGACTTTTCTCTGAGAATCTAAACAACTAATACCATCGCCACGCCGATGGCCTATGCTCCCTTACCCTTTGCTCTGGCCTCTTGGTATTCTCCTCTTCCTCATTTTCTCCTATTTTTTAGATTTATTTATTTTTGTTTATCTTTTTGTTGGTAATAAACGGTCAACTCACCTAGTGAAGCAAATATTTATAGGGCTAAAATTTTCCCAAGTTAGCTACATTGTAACCTACTGAAACCCATATTTTAAATATATTACATTTTATGTTTTGTTGCATAAAATCAATTAAAATTAATGAAATAAATGATAGGGCATCTAAATGCAAACATATGAATTAGTTGGCAGATCGATTATTTCATCAATTTTAACTAACTTTATGAAATAAAATATCAAAATATAATATTTTTAAAATATAAGAGATTAAATATAACAAATAAAAGTTTGAAGAAGACCAAAAATGAATAAGATCGAATCATCAAAATTTTAACATCATCATCAAAAAATATAATGATAAATGCATTTATAAATATTTAAAAATAATTTTATTTGAAATATATGATTTACTAAAGCATTTCTATTTATTATGCTAACAAGTCTTGGATGCTTTAGGATGTTTTTGCTACTTTCCTTTCACTCTTATTTTTCTTAAAAATTTTAAGTTTTTCTTTCAAAATTTTATTAACTATCCATCCTTTCTTTTTCTACCATCATCCATTTTACAGATGAACCACCAGGATCATTCTCGCTCTATATCTTTTATCCTCATTTTCCCCTTTATAACCCTTTCATTGCTGCATGGCTTCAATTTCTTTTTATAAAATATGTTGAGCAGTAAGATATCAATTTTTTATTATACTTTAATGGCAAAAAAAATAACTTTGATCCTCCAACTGTTGGTTAAAATTCATTTTGATCCTCAAATCATAAAATTTCAGTTGTCACTGTCTAACCGTACGTTATGTTTTAACAATATAACATCTTAATGTCTTCTCACATGAGGTCAATTGATGGACAGAATATGCCAATTGTCATTTGAGTTTTTAATTGTCATTTGAGTTTTTATTAACTTATTATGTAGGATATGTAGCAAACTATGTTACCATATAAAGATATTATGTTGACTATTTCATCAATTTTAATTATCATAAAAATGCAATGCTTTTAAAATATAAAATGATTAAATTAAAGTAATTGAAAGTTTAAGGATCCAAATAAATTTAGAATAAAAGTTTAAGGACCAAAAAGTATATTTTAGCCTACTCTAGTGTTATGGCAATATTTCTCTAAAATCTTTTAGTGGGACTAAGGATGCCAATGGATTGGGATGGACCTGGCTCCAAAAATCATATACAAGTTGCCTATGGATTGGGATGGACCGGGCTCCAAAATCATACACAAGTTAGTGAACCTCATGATGGTTTCTTTGTTATTCTAATTTTTTTAATCATCTTGGTCCTATTAATGTTAGTGAAACTCATGATGTTTTAGGCATGCAAGTTTCATTGGATCACTGGCCTTGCTTCTTACGTGCATTATACTTTGGATGTTGATGATTTGTAAGAGAGAAAATCAAATAAATCACAAAGTTCATGATTTAATATAATAGACGTTGAAATACTTTTAAAAAATAATTCATAAACTAATTGTTGATGCTTGATCACTGGAATCAACCGTCGGGAAACATCATTTGCTGATGCAGCCTTCTTCGGAGCGGACAGACTGCAAGAAGTCCCATGGTCGAAGGTTGTTCCGGCGGGCATCCTCTAACGGTCAAGTTAGCAACCGAGGTTACAGCAATGAGAGCTTGAAGAAGCTCTGAAAAAGAGAAGGCTTCGAGAACCGAAGGATTTTCTTAGGTTAGAAAGTGTATGTGTAGACGCACCCTTTATTTTGAATTCTCTTACCCTTTTATGGACCTTTGGTATCCATCTGAGGATCAGACACATGGAGTTCAGTAAAGAGAAATGTTTGGTAAACTCATGGTGATTACATGAATAGGAGCTAGTTGGTGGGCCAGGTCCCATCGGGCATATGGGTCTGATGGTTGGTGGGCTTGTCCCATCAACTACGCATGTCAGGTGGCAGATGCGCCTGGCTCTGTCGGGTTAAATAGGCAGGCGATAGGTGGATCTGACCGTGTCACGCGGCATAGGTCAGGTGATAGGTGGGCCTGATTTTGTCAGGTGATGCAAGCTACCTTGGAGAAGTCGAGGCTACTGGGGCCACCTTGGAGAAGGCAGGGCCGTCGAGGCTACCTTGGAGAAGGTAAGGCCATCGAGGTCGCCTTGGAGAAGTCGAGGCTACTGGGGCTACTTTGGAGAAGGCAGGGCTGTCGAGGCCACCTTGGAGAAGGCAGGGCCATTGAGATCGCCTTGGAGGAGTCAGGGCCGCTGAGGCCGACTTGGAGAAGTCGGGGCCGCTGAGGCCACCTTGAAGAAAGTGGGGCTATCGAGGCTACCTTGGAGGAGTCAGGGCCGCTGAGACCGATTTAGACAAGTCGGGGCCACTGGGGCCGCCTTGGAGGAAGTGGGGCCATCGAGGCCGCCTTGGAGGAAGTGCGGCCTGCTGAACAGTAGGGCCGTCTTGAAAAAGCGAGGCCTCTTGCCCTTTCTATCAGTTGGCTTTGCCATTAACGTTCACGTGGTGCCATCAACCACATCAGATGCCCTTCTGCTCCTGAGCTCGAGGGGCCACGCGTCCGCTGACCCTTGGACGAAAGGACACGAAAATTTGTAATAACTGCTGGCTTTCACGTGCCTTCAATTATTGGAGGCGTGGTGCATCCTTCCGAGGCTATGTCGCTTCAAATCCTTCCATCATCAACTAAAGACATGGAAGATGATGTCAGTGTTGGGTGAGCTGAGAGAATATCTCTCTAATAATGAGAAAAAATGGGCGCCATCATTACTCCACCACTCCCCATGTTATCATTGGCCGCAAATCATGCTCACTGGGCAGAACTGAGGCATCGTATCTCGGGCACTAGCGGGATTGTCGATAGCTGGATGTCGTGTGCATTCGCAGAAGGCTGCAATGCGCTGCCTTGGGTGAGGCAATTCAAAAAGTCAGTATAAAATCATCCCTCCTGCCCGAGGGCAACCTTTATGCTACCATCATCTTCTCTGTTGTCTTCTTCCTCCTGAGCCCTAAACTTTCAGAGTCCGAAACTTCCATTTTCTTTCCCTAACATCAGGTCAGTCTCTTTTTGCTTCCCTTCTGCTCTTTGTCTTCTTTCTCTTGAGTCCATGGACCATCACGCCATTTAGTAGGGCAAGAGGCCTGTTGTGAGCTCCTCTCGATCCTCGATAGAGGAGGAGGTTCCCTTGGTTCACCGAAGGCATCAGCCGTTTGGAGGTATCACCATCCACGACCGCCCGACGGTAGATGTCCAAACCACCACCTCAAGTGTCTCCTCCTAGGGCACCTCGACCTAGGATAGCCCCAGCTAGGGTAGCTCCATTGTCCTTAGCTCGTCTAGCCTCTCCTTTGATAGCTAGCTCGGATTTGGCAGGGCCGGGGGGGGGGGGGGGGGGGGGGGGGGGTGGCTTCCACCATGACCCCAAAGGAAGTGAAAGACCTCAAGGATAGGTATAGGGTCCTTAGCTTCATTCGTTTGTCCACACCTGGACCCGAGGGTAGGGTGACCTCCGACCGATTCGGTCGGATAGCTCTATACGAGAAGTTCTTCAGGTGCAAGCTTCGTCTCCTTTTCATCCCTTTATTCTGAACCTATTAGATAGGTACAGACTAGTTCCGACGTAGTTGACTCCGAACTCGATTTGGATCATCTATGCTTTCATTGTCCTCCATTTCTTCCAGGCTTGGAAGCTAGGATCTCTATGTTCTGGGCCCTGTATAATCTCCGCCACCATGGTGAAGATGGGTGGTGGATTTTTACTTCTAGGCTGGGTCAGACTCTGCCACTTCATCTTTCCTCCAAAGTCAAGAGATGGAAATCCCATTTCTTGTTTGCTCACGTGGATGGAGTGAGGATGAGTTGAAGGGAACCTAACATCGGCCCCAATAAAAACTCCACTATGGATGAGAGGGACCGGAAGCTCTTTGACCGCCTGATGTCCTTCGAGATCCCCTTCTACAAGGAGCTATTGGCTGAGAAGAACCTCTATGAGGCCGAGTTGGCCCCAACGGTTGGAGAGTGCGAGATCCCATCCTTCTCATCCTTTGAACTGGTCTTTTCTTTTTCTAACCATTGGCTCCTTGTGCAGCGATGAAGGTGCCGCCGAGATGCTGAAGGCGGCTATACAGAAGAGGAGGCAGGAGGCCAGCGATGTAGTGAGGCCGGTGAGGAGGGCTCGGCGGAAGGCCCAGGGCGAGTCGACCCAGGCCTCCGAAGTCCCTACGAAGGCAGCTTCAATAGAGGCGGATCCTACGGAGGAGCTGAGGAGAGTGCCCCGACCAAGGTGCCAGCAAGTGAAGACGTTCTCGCGATGGACAAGGTGGGAACGGAGGAGAGGGGCCAGCCAGCCACAATCGAAGAAGTTGGCAAAAGATCCCCGGCTGCTCCTGAGCCGATGGTCGTCGACTTGGACTTTGGGAATGAAACTCCAGCCCCCATGGAGCCGGCTGAGGCAGGGGAGTCGGGGGTCAAAGGTGGATGCCCGGCTCCTCCTGAGCCAGAGGTGGAAGAGGCTGCCCCGAAGGCCGAAGAGGGGGAGGCGACGGCAACGGCAAACAAAGGCAAGGCAGGGCCGGCGAATGAAGACGATGCGGAGCCAGAGGACTCGTCTTTGCCGCCCGCTCGAACGGCCACCCAGTGGGCATCCAGGAAGGCACCGGCCCAGCCACCATGGCTACCACCAAGGTTCTTGGTGATGGAGGATGCACTGCAGGCGGAGTGCCTTCTACAGAGGATGCATCTGCCATGCATTTGTGCGCAGCTGCACTACAAGAACACCGCTAGACTTCTTGACATGACATATATGTCGGCGCTCCAGGTAACTTCTATCTGTGATTTCTTTATATTCATATGGCTTGATCTATGGCTGACAGGTTGATCTATGCAGATGGATAACGAGGTCCTCGTCCTCAGGGACTCTATGATCCGGACGTGCAATCGGCCACCCACTCCTAGGAGAGAGTGGATAAGTACCAGGATCGATGCAAGGGAATATCCGAGAAGTTTGCCCAAAAGTTGGAAGAGGCCAAGGCTCGTAAAAACGACCTGGCCAACAAGCTCCTTGCATTGGAAGTGACCGAGATGATGGAGGGCTTGGTTCAGGGAGGCGAAGAGCAAGACGGCGATTGAGTTCAACCAGACTTTCACGGCCGAGGCCAAGCTAGTGGTGGTTTCGACTAGCCTAGCATCGATCAAAAGGAGGGTCGATGAGCTGACTCGCTGGCTCAAGGATGCTGAGAGCCGGGCCAACACGGCGGCATCCAACGCCCAACATGGCCACTGCCAATGCCCATGCTGCTGAGTCTAAGATGCCGAGGCCCGGACCAAAGAGGCTGAGAGTTGGGCCTAGGGAGCCAAAGCCCAGGCTGAGAAGGCTGAGGCTCAAGTCTGAGAAGCCGAGGCCTGGGCTCAGAATGCCATCAGAGAGTTCTAGAGCTTGCCAGAATTCATGCAGGAAATCGCCAAAGCAGCCTCAATGCTTAATCAGGGCTTTGAGCACTGCAAAGCAAAGGTTGCTAAAGTCATTGGGATCAACAACCTCAGTTCTATTTAGCCTAGAGACCCAAATGATGTGGAGACAGATGGGGATGAGGCCGGCGGAGCCGGGACCCCGTGAGCTATAGACTTTTAGGTTTTTGCTTTTGTATTTTCCTTTTGTATCTTTTTTCCTTTTCTTGTAACCGACTTCGAGTCGGATTTTGTAATTGCTTTGAACATTGATGAGAAGGGAAAAATTTTATCCAGAAGCTTTCACTTATCTTTGTAGCCTCTTCATGTGTCTGCAGTGTCATGCTAGTCCCACTACTTAGGCTCGGTAGCAAGTGGCCACAGTCCCCCCTATGATCCGTCTAGGGTCCGCATGAACTCATGTTGTCAGCCGAGTCCTTCATCCTTTAGCCATCATTGGTCGAGGACACTTAAGCATGTTTAGGAGTCTTTTAGAACTGTCTCGAGGGTTGTGTGCTGACCCGAGGGATGACTCGAGCGGGTATGAGACTCTTAGGGTCTTGAACCACTTCGGGGGTATCTCTATGCCGGACTGAGTGGTGTCCCATTAGCTGCAATGTCATTGAGCTCCTTTAGAACCTCTCAAAGGTTTGTATGCCAGCCCGAGGGCGACTTGAGCGGGTACAGAGCTATTAAGGTCTTGAACTACCTCAGAGGCATCTTCATGCTAGACTGAGTGGTGTCCTGTAGCCATGATGCTGTCGAGCTCCTTTAGAATCGCCTCGAAGGTTTGTCTGCCAGCCCGAGGGGTGACTCAAGCTGGTACAAAGCTGTTAGAGTCTTGAACCACCTCGGGGGTGTCTCCATATCGGACTGAATGGTGTTCGTTAGCCGTGATGCCATCGAACTCCTTTAGAACATCTTGAAGGTTTGTGTGCCGACCCAAGGGGTGACTCAAGCGGGTACAAAGATATTAGGGTCTTGAACCACTTCGAGGACGTCTTCATGCCAGATCGAGTGGTGTTCTGTTAGCCACGATGCGGTCGAGCTCCTATAGAATCATCTCGAAGATTTGTGTGCCAACCCAAGGGATGGCTCAAGCGGGTACAGAGCTATTAGGGTCTTGAACTACTTCAGGGTCATCTCCATGCCGGGCCGAGTGGTATCCCATTAGCCGCGATGCTACCGAGCTCCTTTAGAACCACCTTGAAGGTTATGTGCTAGCCTGAGGGATGACTCAAGTGGGTACGGGGCTATTAGGGTTTTGAACCACTCTGAAGGCATCTCCATGCCGGACCAAGTGGTGTCCCATTAGCTGTGATGTCATCGAGCTCCTTTAAAACCATCTCGATGGTTTGTGTGCCAACTCAAGGAGCAACTCGAGCGGGTATGGAGCTTTTAGGGTCTTGAACCACTTTGGGGGCATCTCCCTGCTGGGCCGAGTGGTGTCCCATTAGCCACGATGCCGTTAAGCTCCTTTAGAATTACCTCGGGGATTTGTGTGCCAACCCAAGGTGTGATTCGAGCAGGTATGAAGATGTTAGGGTATTGAACCACTTCGGGAGCATCTTCACATTGGGCCGAGTGGTGTCCCATTAGCCACAATGTTGCCAAGCTCCTTTAGAACTGCCTCGGAGGTTTGTGTGCCGGCGTAAGGGGCGACTCGAGTGGGTACGGAGCTATTAGGGTCTTGAACCACCTTAGGAGCGTCTCCACATTGGACCGAGTGGTCTTTCGTTACCCGCGATGCCGCCGAGCTCCTTTAGAATCGCCTTGGGGTTTGTGTGCTGGCCCCGAAGGGAGACTTGAGTGGGTACGAAGCTGTTAGGATCTTGAACCGCTTCAAAGGCGTCTCCACGCTGGACCAAGTGGTATCTCGTTAGCCATGATGCTACCGAGCTCCTTTAGAACTATCTCAAAAGTTTATGTGCCAGCCCGAGGGATGACTCAAGTGAGTACAGGGATGTTAGGATCTTGAACCACTTCGGGGGCATCTTCATGCCGGACCGAGTGGTGTCCCGTTAGCCATGATGTCATCGAGCTTCTTTAGAATCACCTCAGGGGTTTGTGTACTGACCCAAGGATGACTCGAGCGGGTATGGAGCTATTAGGGTCTTAAACCATGTTGGGACATCTCCACCCCGGACCGAGTGGTGTCCCATTAGCTACAATTCCACCGAGCTCCTTTAGAACTATCTCAGAGGTTTGTGTGCTGACTCGAGGGGCGACTCGAACGGGTACAAAGCTGTTAGGGTCTTGAACCACTTTGGGGGCATCTCCACGTCAGGTCGAGTGGTGTCCCATTATCCACTATGCCATCGAGCTCCTTTAGAACTGTCTTAGGGGTTTATGTGCTGATCCAGAGGTGACTCGAACGGGTATAGAGCTGTTAGGGTCTTAAACCACTTTGGGGGCATCTCCATGCTGGGCCGAGTGGTATTTCGTTAGCCACATGTCGTTGAGCTTCTTTAGAACTGCCTTGGGGGTTTGTGTGCCAGCCCGAGGGGTGACTCGAGTGGGTACGGGGTTGTTAGGGTCTTGAACCACTCCGAAAGCATCTTCATGCCGGACCGAGTGGTGTCTCATTAGCTGCAATGCTGCCAAGCTCCTTTAGAACTGCCTCAAGAGTTTGTGTGCCAACCCAAGGGATGACTCGAGCGGGTACGAAGCTATTAGGGTTTTGAACCACTTCAGAAGCGTCTCCATGCTGGGCCGAGTGGTGTCCCATTAGCCGCGATGCCACTAAGCTCCTTTAGAACTGTCTCGAGGGTTTGTGTGCCGACCCGAGGGGTGACTCGAGTGGATATAAAGCTGTTAGGGTCTTGAACCACTTTGGAGGCATCTCCATGCTGGGCCAAATGGTGTACCGTTAGTCACGATGCCGCCGAGCTTCTTTAGAACTGCCTCGGGTGTTTGTGTGCCGGCTCGAGGATGACTCGAGTGGGTACAGGATTGTTAGGGTCTTGAACCACATTGGGGGCATCTCCACGCCAGACCAAGTGGTGTTTTGTTGGCTGCAATGCGCTGAGCTTCTTTAGAACTACTTCGAGTTGTTGTATGCGGCCCGAGGGGCGACTAGAGTGGGTACGGGACTGGTAGGGTCTTAAACCATTTTGGGAGCATCTCCACGTCGAACCAAGTGGTGTCCCATTAGCCACGATACCGTCGAGCTCTTTTAGTTAATCAAGTCCTTAGCTTCGGAGATGAGCCAGATGTAGTATTTGAAAAATTCTTTATTATCAATAGTAGAGAGGGTACATCATTGATATTATTGGCGAAGGTTGCCCGCGTTCCAAGTGCATGGGATGGGTCATCCGTCGAGTTCTTCAATCCAGTATGCTCCTCGGTGAAGTACCTCGGTGATGCGGTAAGGACCCTCCTAGTTTGGAGATAGCTTGCCCCCTCCGTCGGCTTGAACACTTCGGCCTTTCTAAGGACTAGATCTCCGAGACAAAATGTCTTGTGATGTGTCCGGGCATTATAGTACTTGGCTGCTTGCTGAAAAAGGTGGCCATCCGGAGCCGTGCTCAGTCGTGCGCCTCATCAATAAAATTGAAGTTGACTCTCAGCTATGTGGGGTTGTTTTCTTTATTGTTGGACTCCATCCGGGGACTTGGCATGCCGATCTCGATGGGGATAATCGCTTTGGATCCGAAGACGAGACTAAAGGGGGTCTCTTCCATCTGGGCTCTTGGAGTCGTATGGTATGCTGACAGCATACTGGGAAGCTCCTCCATCCATCTGCCTTTGGACCCATCCAGTCGAGTTCTGAGTCCCCAGAGGATGATCCAATTCATGACCTCGGCCTCTCCATTGGTATGTGGATGGCCGACGGAGGTGAACCGATGGCAGATGTTCAGTTCGACGTAGAAAGTCTTGAATATGGCATTATTGAACTGCCGACCGTTGTTGGTGATGATGGTGTGAGGCAAACCAAAATGACATATGATAGACTTTCAAAAGAAGGGCTTGACTTTGCTCTCAGTGATCTTAGCCAGTGCTTCAACTTTAACCCACTTGGTAAAATAGTCAATGGCAACGAGCAAGAACTTTCACTGACCCGAAACTAAAGGGAACAATCCGAGAATGTCCATTCCCAACTGGGCGAAGGGCCATGGGGCTGAGAGTGGACTCAATAAAGTAGACGGCTATCGTTGGATATGTACATGTTGTTGGCAGCCGTCACATTTCTGAACCAGCCTGGCAGCGTCCTCCCTCATGGTGAGCCAATAGTAACCTTGGCGGAGGGTCTTTTGTGCCAGCGACCTGTCCTCCAGATGGTCTCCGTAGATGCCTTCCTGGATTTCTCTGAGGATGTAGTCAGCGTCTGTAGGTCCAACACATTTAAGAAGGGGGTATGAAAATGACATTTTGTATAGACTCCCGTCTAGAAGAGTAAACTTGAAAGCCCTCCATTTGAGCAGTCTGGCCTCCTCGTGGTTGCTTAGGAGGGTGCCGTCTGTGAAGTAGTGGACATAGGCACCCATCCATGTTGGCTCCTAGGCGACCGAGAGGACTTTCTCTTTGTCTTCAATGCTGGGCCTCTCCAGGTGCTTGATGTAGGTGCCCCTCAGGATGCCACCCGCGAGGTGGCCAAACTGGAAAGGGCATCGGCCTTGGCATTCTCACTTTGCGGAATGTAACTGATGCTAAAGTAGATCAGCAAAGAGACTAGGAGATATACCTTTTTCAGGTACTGAGCCATGATGGGGTCTCGTGCCTCATACTATCTGTTGATTTGCCCGAAGATGAGTTGGGAATCGGTGAAGGCTCTGAGATGTTTTACCCTAAGTTTTTGGCGAGTCTCACTCCGGCCAGTAAGGCTTCATACTCGGCCTAGTTGTTTGTAGCTTTGAAGAGGAACCAAAGGGCGTACTCCACCTTTTCGCCCTTCGAACTTGCAAGGATAAGGCCAGCACCGCTTCCTTGGAGGATCCAAAACTCTTCCACATCCTCGAGCTCAACGTCGAGTTGCACCATAGGAGATTCCTTTGCTTGCTCCTTAGTCCAGGTGCACTTGACTAGGAAGTCGGCCAGGAGTTGAGACTTCAGAGCCGACCTTGCTTGAAATGAGAGGTCGAACTCTTCCAACTTGATTGCCCATTTGGCAAGCCAGCCCAAGGTGTTAGGATGGGCCAGTATGGATTTGAGGGGTTAGTCCGTGAGTACCACAATGGGGTGAGCCTCGAAATATGATCAAAGATGCTGGGCGGAAATGATCAAAGCAAAAATAATCTTCTCTATCTTGGAGTACCTGACCTCAGCATCGTGAAGTACCTTGCTCACATAGTAGATGGGCTTCTGGGTTCCATCGACATCAAGGCATAATAGGACAGAGCTGATGGCCTTTGAGGAGGCAGCAAGGTAAAGGAAAAGACTCTCTCCATCCCTCAACTTCGATAGGAGTGGTGGGATATATAGGAATGCCTTCAATCCTTCAAAAGCTCTTTGGCAGTCTTCCATCCACTCGAATCCGTTCACTTTACGTAGGACCTTGAAAAAGTTAGGCACCTCTCGGCTGACTTGAAGAGAAACCGGCTCAGGGCCGTCACCCTCCTGGTGAGCTGCTGTACCTCCTTCTTGCTGGCTGATGGTCTCATATCGAGGATGGCACTGATCTTCTCTAGGTTTGCCTCAATTCTTCATTGAGTCACCATAAAGCCCAAAAATTTTCTCGTCATGCCCCTGAAGGTACACTTTTTTTGGTTCAGCTTGACTTTGTAGCGACGAAGATTGTTGAAGGTCTCCTCCAGATCAGAGACATGGTCGAAGGCATGGGCACTCTTCGTCAATATATCGTCCACGTAGACCTCCATGTTTTGGCTCAGTTGGTCTTGGAAGACTTTGTTCATCAACCTCTGATAGGTTGCTCCTGCATTCTTAAGGCCAAAGGGCATTACCCTATAGCAGTAGATGCCTTTTTTGGTCATAAAAGAGATGCGCTCCTCATCGTCCGGATTCATCTTTATCTAGTTATACCCAAAGAAGGCATACATGAAGCTGAGGAGTTCGTGACCGGATGTCAAATCCACCAGCTGATCAATCTGGGGTAATGAAAAGCTGTACTTTGGACAGCCTTATTGAGGTCGCTAAAGTCAATACAGACCCTTCAGCTTCCATTTGCCTTACGAACCATGACCACATTGGCCATCAGCTCGGGTAGTGTACTTTCTGGATATGGCCGGTAGTGAGTAGCTTGTTGATCTCTTCGTCAATGGCTCTCTGCCGCTCAGGGGCAAAACTCCTTTTTCTATGGCCGATCAGACGGTGCTTTGGGTTGATGTTGAGCTTATGGATGATTGCCTTCGATGGTATGCCGGGCATATCGAACATCAGCTAGGCAAAGATGTCTGAGTTGGCCCATAGAAAAGTTAGGAGGCGATCCCTGTCCTCCGTGAGGAGAAGTCCACTGACTCGCACCATCCTTATTGGGTCATCCCCCAATCGAAAAGTCAACAGTCGCTCAGCCGGCTCTCCTCCTTTACTAGATTCTCGAGGATTCGGCACCTCTGAGGTCAACGTGACCTTTTGAGGGCTTGAAGCTGTGTGATAGCAGGGCAGGATTGGACTGGTCTCTCCTTGCATCTCATCGATTCCATTGCTAGTAGGGAACTGCATAAGCAACCATTTGGTGGAGATGACTGCATCAAGGAGATTGAGACTGGGTCGACCGAGGATGGCGTTGTATGCCAAAGGTACTCAGACAACCAAGAATCTCATCATGACCGTGCTCTGACACGGCGGTGTTTCGATCGTCACCGGCAAGGTGATCTTGCCTTCCACCCTCACCGAATCTTCCCGACCAAAAGAGCCATCACAGGCTGAAGGAAGTCAAGAGACAAATCCATCTAAACAAATGCATCATAGGTAATGATGTTGGCCGAGCTGCCACTATCAACCAGAATTCTTTTTACAAGGTGTTTGGCGATTTTCATCGAAATGATGATGCCCTCATTGTTTACATTATCTACCCTGGCTAACTCCCCTCTGGGGATTACACCATCTAAGTCCCCATCCCCCTTGGCCGCTTGGATGAAGAGGCTGCCCCCCAGGATACCATTCCCACCATCCTCTCTATTGGGGAGTTGTCGACAACAGCTTGAGTAGATGGAGGCCCCATGAGTGTTGGAATAGCCCAGAGTACCTTTTGGACATACTTTCCGAGGTAACCCTGCTGGATGAGTTCCTCAATGGTACACTTCAGACTGTAGCAGTTGTCGGTATCGTGGTCGTAGTCTTAGTGGAAGCGGTAGTAGCAGCTCTTATCACAGGGGATGCTTTTCTTCATAGGGGGAGGGCGTTGGAGATATGGCTCGCCCTTAATCTCCATGAGGATGTGAGAGCGAGGGGCGATAAGAGGCATGAGCTCGCTCTCCCTGGAGTCAAGGCTTTGGTGCTTGTTGTTCGATCGACATGGCGGCTTAGGCTTCTTGGGGCAAGAGGATCCGCTTGGCTCAGGGCGAGTGGATCTTCAGCTGGAATCCCTCTCGGTCTTCTGATGGGTGAAGTCGACCTCATCCACACATATGTACTTCTATGCATGGAGGAAGAGGTTGGAGTAGGAGCTGGATGACTTCTTGTCCAGAGAGAATGTGAAACGGGAGGGGCAAAGTCCTCACTTTAGTGCTAGAGTTGCCACCACATTGTTCATATAATACACTTCGAAGGCAGCCATCTTGAAGTGGGTCACGAAATCTCGAAGTGACTCTTCCTCCTCCTGCCGTACGGAGAAGAGGCTGTCTATGACCCGCGGGATCCTTCTGCAAGCATCGAAGTGCACTAAGAATACTCTTTCTAGCTTCTAAAAGAGCCGATGCTGTGCGGGGATAGGCTGGAGTGCCAGGCGCGAGAAGCCTTCCACAAAGTGGCTGGAAAGGCCTTGCATAGGAGGGCATCAGTAGCTCCTTGGATTTGTATGAGAGCTTTGTAGCTCTCGAGGTGATCAAGAGGATCCATCATACCATCATACGGATCCAGCTAGGGGAGACAGAATTTGAAGGGGACGAGCTCTTCCAAGATTCGATGAGTGTAAGGAGGATGAGTGTCGTACTCCTCCTCTGGCTAGTTATTAATTTTTCTAGTGAGTTCCTTCAACCATCGATGGTATTCATCTAGATGTTCTTCCGCCTAGCAGTTGATAGCTAACATCTTCCTTGGTGGCCCAAAAGATGAGGAAGAAGAAGAAAGGGAAGAGCGCAGGTGGTAGTGCCTCCGCTTAGGCTCTTCCTGGTGCCATTGCTCTAGGGAGGAGTCGCCTGAACTATGAACGAGGGAGCACGATCTCTTGAGGGGCTCCTAGCGGTGTCCTCTAGGAGAGGCACGATGACGGTAAGTCTCCCATTGGAAAAATCTCCCCTGAGCAGACTGCTGACTGGCTAGTGCAGCAGGTGGTGGTGCGGGAGGAGCAGGCTAATGCTGGGTGGCTACAAACTACTACTCCCAAAGCTCGTGGATCATCGCCATGAGAGTTTGAACTTGCTGGGTGAATGCAGCCAGCTGCTTAGCTTGAGTGACCATGGCTGGTGGTGCGGGAGTTGCCGGAGGGTTAGCAGCAGGGGGTTGGCCTCCTGCTGCTCCGCCGGTTGGAGGTGCCCCCTAGGATAGCTAGCAGAGGCCTCTCGAGCATGCGTCACCACCATTATCGATGAAGAGGGAGAGGAGGGCTTATAGGCAGGTGTTATATAGCTCGTCTTCCATCCCCCTTCATAGCGCGCCAATCTGTTGATGCTCAATCACTAGAATCAACCATCGGGAAACGTCGTTTGCTGATGCAGCCTTCTCCGGAGCGAACGGCCTGCAAGAAGTCTCGGGGCCAGAGGTTGCTCCGGCGGGGACCCTCCGATGGTCAAGTTAGCAACCAAGGTTACAGCAATGAGAGCTTGAAGAAGCTTTGAAAAAGAAGAAAGCTCCGAGAACCTGAGGGTTTTCTTTGGTTAGAAAGTGTGTGTAGACATACCCCTTTATTTCGTATTCTCTTACCCTTTTATGGACTTTCGGTATCCGTCTGGGGATCAGCCACATGGAGTTCAGTGAAGAGAAATGTCTGCTAAACTCATGGCGATTACATGAATAGGAGCTGATTGGTGGGCCTAGTCCTATCGGGCACATGGGTCTGATGGTTGATGGGCTTGGTCCCATCAACTGCACAGGTCAGGTGGCAGAAGGGCCTAGCTCTGTTGGGCTATGTAGGCTAGGCGGTAGGTGGGCCTGATCATGTCAGGTGATGCAGACCAGGTGGTAGGTGAGCCTAATTTTGTTAGGCAGTGCGAGCTTCCATGGAGGAGCCGAGGCCGCCTTGGAGAAGGCAGGGCCATCGAGGCCGCCCTAGAGAAGGCGGGGCCATCGAAGCCGCCTTGGAGGAGGCAGGGTCATCGAGGCTGTCTTGGAGAAGTCAGGGCTATTGGGGCCACCTTGGAGAAGGCGGAGCCGTCGAGGCTGCCTTGGAGGAGTCGGGGCCGCTGAGGCCAACTTGGAGGAGTCGAGGCCGCTGGGGTCGCCTTGGAGGAAGTGGGGCCATCGAGGCCTCCTTGGAGGAAGTGCGGCCCGTTGAAGAGCAAGGCCGCCTGCCCCTGCCGTCAGTTGGCTTCGCTATTAACGTCCATGTGGTGCCACCGGCCATATCACTAATAAAAGAATTAGAGAACCTAGATAGGAGACGGAGGTGCTTTCATAAGAGCATTACTGCTCGTCTTGGCAATTCTAATACCCTCAAGGTACAACTAATTCTAGTTCAATTCAACTTCTCTCGAAAGCAACGTTTTGATCCAATTGAGAAAGCATAGAAAAGATGATGAAAATAGTAACAAAAATGGTGAAAAATGGAAATAAGAGAAGAGGCAAGAGAGAGGGAACTGGATATGGCTTTTGTAGGGAAAACTTTCTACCATCTTGTGTTGAGAGATTGACCATGGCTTTTCCCAATAACTAATTGTTGACCTAGGAGATTACAATAAGCATCGGCTGTGATGGGCTGATAATGTCCTCTTTTTGTTTGGATGGAGGTTAACGAGGAGTAGAAGGAAAGGAATGGACAAACTGTTAAAAGGGTGTTTGGTTTATAGATTGCCAGATTTTATATTGTTATTACATTACTAGGCCTATGATTCCTATAATTCAAATATCTGAGCATGGACTATATCCACTTTTGATTTGCACATTAATGAGATTACAAATTATTAGGCATCTCACATTGATATGTTTGGTTGACAAACTATATTACTAAAAATATAAGTAAAAATATGTTAAAATCCAAAATTACCTTTGTCTTCTAATTGAAAAGAAACCAATTCAAAGCAATATTTCAAATATAATAATTATTTAATATATAAAATATATAATTAACACACAGGAACAAAATATATTATAAATATAAGATATTATAATTATATATTGCTAAAAAATACATGATATTATATTTAAATATAAGTAATTATTTGTATTCAAATACAATATACATCATATTATTATAAGTAAATAATATTATAACAATTTAATAGAATTAAATATTACAAATATTATTATTATTATTATTATTATTACTACATAGAGTATAATAAGTAAGATAATATTATCATAACAATAACTATATATTTATTATATTACAAAATAAATATAATATAATATAATATAATATTATTATATATTGTTGGCCTAGATGGCAACCCAAGAGGGGGGTGAATTGGGTTCTTTAAAGAATTTAGCTCTTTAAAACTAAGTGCTCTGATATGAAGGTGCTTAAGTGCAATGTATAGATAAATGCTAAGCACAAACAAATGAGATAGAGAGAGACAAAGCATGGCGAACACAAAGATTTTACAGTGGTTCGGTGTATCCAACACCTACATCCACTCCCAAGCTTCATTTGGGTCCACACTATAATCCACTTGATTACAGCCAAGTTGTTTTACAAGCTCACAACTCAAAACTTGTTGTTTCCCCCGGGATCACAACGAACCCAGTTAGTTTTCCGAGCTTACCAGCAAAAACCCAACCACAAGCTATCCTTAGCTTGTCCCGAGGTATACTACCTCCACTAATTCAATCCCCTGATTGAATTAGCCAAAAACAGTAAAAATCGAGTTTTGAATTGACAGCAGCTCCTCAAATGAGCAAATATACAATAAAATAAACAAAGGTAAGAAAAGCCTATTTGAAGCGATTTGGAAGTGAGCTTTTCTTCTTTTCCTCTTCTTCTTTGAAGGATTGAATCAGACTTCAGCTCAGATTCTTCACAAAAAATTGCAGTTGAGAAGTTGAGGATTTTGGAGCTTTTTGCTTTCTCTCTTCAAATGTTGAAAATCTCTTGGATTTGATCTTGAGAAGCTTTCAGATTTCTCTTTGAACTCTTTGAGATTGATGGACTTAAGCTCAAAATTTTTCCTTTTGATTTCTCTCTCAGGATTTTTTGATTTTTCACAAAATATTTCTCTTTTTCCGTTCTTCTTTTTTTTTAACCAGATGAATCTCCTTTTTATAGATTTTAATCCAAGGTTAGGTAGAAAATATAGCCGTTACAGAGTGGTTGGCTTGCATCTACAAACAAAGAAAAATAGCCGTTAGAGATTAGGTAGAAAAATCTTACCGTTGGAGTCTGTTTTGACATTTGAAAAATCCATTCCTGACAGGTTGGAGTTGGCTCCAACTTTTCAGGTGTCGGCTCTAGATCGTGGTGTCCAAAATAGTAATAAGAAGTTGTTGAGGAGTCGGCTCCAAAAAAGTTAAGTGTCGGCTCGGCGATTTCGGGAGTCGGCTCCGGAATCCAAGGGTGTCGGCTCCAACAATGTCCACAAAAACATGTTCTCTGTATTTCAGGTTGGAGTCGGCTCCAGAAACTCAGGTGTCGGCTCCCGAACTCTCAGGTGTTGGCTCCCAATCTCTAGGTGTCGGCTCTAGAAACTGATGCAGAAAACACTTCTCTGTATCTCAGGTTGGAGTCAGCTCTGAAACTATAGGTGTCGACTCTGGACCATACCGAAATTCCAGAAAAGTTCTGATACACCTTGGGGTCGACTCCTGACTGTTTGGGTGTCGATTCTAAGTTTTGAACTTACAAATTTTCTTTTCAATTTTGATTCAAAACTTATTTCCCTATACCTTTTGACTGACTAAACATTTTTAATGCCTAAAACACTTTGTAAATTTATCAGAAACATAATGAATATACTCATGTCTTTTGTTAATCATCAAAATCAATACTTGGGTTAACAATCTCCCCCTATTTGATGATGACAAAAATATCGAGTATATGCATAATTAATCAATAGGAGTTTCAAATCAAATTTCACAAGTTTTAAGTTCTCATAGTTGAGCTCCCCCTGAATGAGGTAGCTCCCCCTACGATACTCAATTTAACATCTTCTCTTCCTTTAATATTAAACTCATATGATCATATCAAATTACATTTGATGCCTGATACCAATTAAACTTATTTCATTGAAATTATTTGATACCAATTCCTTAAGCTTGCTTGATACCCATTACTTAAGCTTGCATATACAATCTTCTCTCCCCCTTTTTTGTAATCAACAAAAAGGTTTTAGAAAAGATTCAAGTTCAAATTAATCTTTCTCAAAAGAACAATCAAATTGCAAAAATTCAAGTAATTCATTCATAACATTACATTTAATAGAAAGTAAACATTACATTTCAAAAAGAACTTCATTATATCTAACTTCATTAAACTTCATTACATCATCAAAATATCAAAACATACTAAACTAAACATCATCTTTTAATAACATCAAAAGAACTTCATTACAACATAATCAAAAATGAGTTCTAAGAAGTCTTTGCAATTCTTCTACAATTTTTTTCATTCCTTCACTTTGAGTTCTGACAAATTCCTTCAGTCTTCTATTAACAAATCCACATGCAGTAACAATTTTATCTTGAAGCTCTGCATTGCATTTGGAATAAGTCTCTAAATCTCCTCGAATCTCTTTAAGTTCCTCAAAAATGTGCATGAGACCAGTCTTCAAAGATTCTAAAAAAGAACCAAGAGTGGACTCAATCTTGTTGATTCTATCATCCAAGGAATAGAGAGTCTCTCTCAAGTTCATAAATCTGCTATCTAACTCAGTCTTTATCTCTTCCTTTTAAGTACACAATAAACTTTTAAGTTGCTCTAACTGAATATCAGAAAAACCAGCAGAAGGAATAGTCAATGGCACAGGTGCAGGAACTGGAGTAGGTGCCAGTGGTGGTGATGATCTATTAGGCTCTGGTGATGGATGCCTCACTGATGGACCTGCCTCAGATGGTGCAGTGGCCCTAATGTCAACTGCTCTGTCATCCAGATAACCTTTTCTTTCCCATCTACCATCCACTTTCACAAACCCCATTTTATGCACTGTAGCCAAGCTGTAATAATCAGTGTGCCTTAGGTTTTTCAATGGCTCATTCTCAGAAATAACAACTCCTTGACTTTTGAATGCCATGGTCAGGACCATTCCATAAGGCAAGGTCGATCTCCTCTTGATAAATTGAAGTAAAATTCCTTAACTAAAGCTAGATAAGTGGGTACATCTAAGGAGCATACCTTATCACAATCGAGTTCTTTGTTTTGTCTTCCAATAGCAAAACCCTCGGCTTCAAAAATTCAAAATCCATCTTTCTTCCCATGGTAATGATTCGGCCGGCTAGGGTATCAACTTGTGGTGAGGATGGGCTAGGAATGGCACTGGGAGTGGATGCGGTTGAGCTGGAGGATGATTCCGGAGAGGGTTCACGCGTCGGACGCCTTGCCGTATGTTTCCCCATTGTTACTCTTCCTCCAAACAATGATCCTCTGCGCTTGGGTGCCATTGAGTGCTATGGAGAGGCTAATTTAAGAGATTTGGGGTTTTGGGAAAAGTTTGAGAGAGTTTGGGAAAGTTTGGAGTCGATTGAAATGAAAGAGGAGTCGGCTCTGCCCTAAATAGATAACTTGGGACCACTTGGAGTCGACTCCCGTAAAGCGAGGTGTCGGCTCCAGGTCGCTAACACAGTCAGCGCTCGAAGTGGAGTGGACTTGGAAAAAGCAAGTGTCAGCTCCAAAGACTTAGACAGAACTGGAGTCAACTCCGATACCAGAGGAGTCGGCTCCGAGATAGTTTCAAAAAAAAAAGAGAATTTCAAAGGATCTGAAACATGTCCGGATAGAGATCAGATTTTGGCTGAATAAGCTTTGGAATGTGATGAATCAAGGGGTTCAAATGTCTAGATAAATTGTCCTTAAAATCATGAGAGAAATTTCAAGAAATTGATTGAATTCTAGAAATTCATTCCTTAGGAGTTTCAAAATCATTCTAAAGGGTCACAAATCCCTAACTCTCCTCTAAGATAACAAAATCTTTCTTCACTCAAAGGTTTTATAAATATGTCCGCTAATTGTTCTTCAGTACTAACATAATCAAGGCAAATTTCATTGTTAGCTACGTGTTCTCTTATAAAATAATATCTAATTTTAATGTGCTTAGTTCTTGAATGTTGTATAGGATTTTTAGTTAAGTTTATTGCACTTGTGTTATCACATCTAATAGGAGTTTTATCAAGTGTTATGCCATAATCTTCAAGTTGTCGCTTAATCCAAAGGATTTGAGCACAGCAACTTCCAGCTGCAACATATTCAGCTTCAGCAGTATATAATGCAACTGAATTTTGCTTTTTGCTAAACCAAGAGATTAAGTTACTTCCTAAAAATTGACATGCACCACTGTGCTTTTTCTATCTAATTTACATCTAGCATAATCAGAATCAGAATAAGCAATCAAATTTAGTGTTGAGTCTCTAGAATACTATAATCCTACATTTTTAGTTCCACTTAGATATCTTAGTATTCTTTTTATAGCAATTAAATGAGATTCTTTAGGTTCTAATTGAAATCTAGCACATAGATAAACAGCAAACATGATATCAGGTCTACTTGCAGTTAAGTAAACTAGAGATCTAATCATACCTCTATAATGCTTCTGATCAACTTTCTTACCATCATCATCTTTGTCTAATTTGCATGAAGAACTCATAGGTGTTCCAAGGGGTTTGATTGATTCCATTCCAAACTTCTTGAGAATTTTCTTCGTGTACTTTGTTTGGTTGATGAAAATCCCCTCTTTTCTTTGTTTGATTTGTAGTCCTAGGAAGAAATTGAGTTCTCCCATCATGCTCATTTCGAATTCACCCTGCATTAACTTAGCAAATTCTTGACACAAAAGATTGTTAGTAGCACCGAATACAATATCATCTACATATATTTGTACTACTAATAAGTCTTTGCCTTTTCTTTTCAAAAATAAGGTTTTATCAACATTTCCTTTAGAAAAATCATTTTCAATTAGAAATTTACTTAACCTATCATACCAAGCTATAGGTGCTTGTTTTAAACCATATAGTGCTTTGTGTAATTTAAAAACATGATTTGGAAATTCATGATCTTCAAAACCAGATGGTTGTTCCATAAATACTTCCTCATTTATAAAACCATTTAAAAATGCACTTTTAACATCCATTTGAAATAAATTTATGTTCATATGACATGCAAATGTAAGTAGTAATCTGATTGCTTCTAATCTAGCTACAGGTGCAAAAGTTTTATCAAAATCAATTCCTTTTTCTTGATTATATCCCTTTGCAACTAATTTAGCTTTATTTCTGATTACTATGTTATTTTCATCTAATTTATTCCTAAATACCCATTTAGATCCTATAACTGAATGACCTTTAGGTCTATCAACTAAGGACAATACATTATTCATAGTAAATTGGTTTAATTCTTCTTGCATATCCAGCATCCAATTACTATCTTTTTCAGCTTCTTCAATAGTTTTAGGTTCAATTTGAGATACAAATGCAAGATGATTATTGATATTTCTCATAGATGATCTAGTTCTTACTCCTTGAGATGGATCACCTATAATCAATTCATATGGATGACCATAGGTATATCTCCAATCTCTAGGAAGATCTACCTCATTATGATTAATATCAATAACATCAATCCTAGAAGAATCATCATCTTTAGCTTTTTGTTCATGATCTGAAGATACATCTATATTTAATTTTTAATATCTCTTTTAGCAAAATTGTATCTTTCTCATCATCAATCTTTTCTGAACTTGATGCTAAAGACTCATCAAAAACTACATGAAAAGATTCTTCTATAATTAAGGATTTCTTGTTAAATACTCTATAGGCTTTACTAGTTGTTGAATATCCTAAGAATATGCCCTCATCAGATTTTGCATCAAATTTTTCAAGATTATCTTTACCATTATTATGAATGAAACATTTACAACCAAATGCATGAAAATAACTAATATTTGGTTTTCTATTATTCCATAATTCATAAGGTGTTTTCTTAAGATTGGCCTAATTAGGGCTCTATTAAGGATGCAGCATGCCGTGTTTATAGCTTCTGCCCAAAAGTATTTTGGTAGGTTACTTTCACATAGCATGGTATGGGCCATGTCTTCTAAAGTTCTATTCTTTTTTTCTACAACTCCGTTTTGTTGAGATGTTCTAGGTGCAGAAAAATTATGATGAATGTCATGTTCAATGCAGAAATTTTTGAATAAATGATTTTTAAATTTAGTGTCATGATCACTTCTAAGGGACACTATGGTGTTGTTTTTCTCATTAGTGACTTTCTTGAAGAATTTCATGAATATAGGGAAAGTATCATCCTTATGAGCCAAAAGTAATACCCAAGTGAATCTATAATAATTATCTACTATCACAAGACCATATTTCTTTCCTCCTAGACTAGTGGTTCTAGTATGTCCAAAAAGATCCATGTGAAGTAGCTCTAGTGGTCTAGAAGTGGAAACAACATTTTTAGATTTGAAAGAATTTCTAGTTTATTTTCCAATTGACATGCATCACAAATTCGGTTATTCTCAAAATCTAACTTTGAAAGTCCTTTAACTAAATCCATTCTAATTAATTTTGAAATCAAGTGTGTGCTTGCATGACCTAATATACGATGCCATAGCCATCCAATCTCATTAATATTAGAATTACCAACAACTAAGCAATGATTACTAGTAGACAAATTGTCTAAATCAATTAAGTATACATTATCATTTCTATTTCCAGTAAATATAATGCTATTGTTAATGGAATTAGAAATAGTGCAGATAGAAGCTTCAAATGAAACTTTGAAACCTTTATCACACAATTGGCTAATGCTAATCAAATTATGTTTTAAACCATCTACATATAAAACATTTTCTATAAAAGTGGAGGGAGTTATTTGAATTTTACTAAATCCCATAATTTGGCCTTTGCCATTGTCTCCAAATGTAACAACTCCTTCTCTCTCATCTTTAAGGGTGATGAATTGATCCTTGTCACCCGTCATATGCCTTGAGCAGCCACTATCAAGATACCACTTGTGTTTTGATCTTTTGGTCGCAAGACACTCCTGCAAGATGATCAAATCTTATGTTTAGGTACCCAAGCTTTCTTGGATCCTTCATGGTTAGTAGCGATAAAAATTATTCCTTTCGGAACCCATATTTTCTTTCCTTTTATATTTAAATTTTTATTAATTTTTCTAAAATTGCATTCATAAGCTTTTGTCCTTTCTTGTTATAGCAATAACATGAAACATCATTTTTATCTTGTTTCTTTATAAAGAAATTCTTAACAAACTTTTGTTTCTTGTTAGGCCTATAACCTAATCCAGCTTTATCAAATACAACTCTTTGATTACTCAATAGCAAGTTAAGTTTTTCAGAGCTATATACAAATTTATCAACTATATTTTTATATTTATCAACTTCTTTCTTTAAACTAATATTTTTATTAGAAATTGATTCTTTTTTATTAACAAATTTTTATTTTTAGATTCCAATTCTTCAACTTCATGAGTTAGTTTATCCTTTTCTTTGTCAAGATTTAAATTATCATTTTTCAAAAATTTGCTTTTCTTTTTTAAAACTTTAAAATCACTAACTAATTCATTAAATGCATCAAACAATTCATCAAAGGTAAAGTCATGAGTTTCGGTACTTACCTCATCGTCATTTGCCATAAAGCAAATGTTTGCAACTCCTTTTGTTCCTCCTCGGAAGAGGATTCTTTGCTGTTGCTCCATGTTCGCTCCATGTTGCAACATAAGCCTTCTTCTTCTTTTTGTAGGCTTTCTTTAATCGAGGACAGTCATATCTAAAGTGCCCTGATTCTTACATTCATAACATATGAGGGGGTCTTTCTCTTTGTCCTTGTCCTTCTCTTTTTCTTTTTCACCTTCCATTTTTGTTCCATACTTTTTCTTATGGAAGGGTCTCCTTCTTTCCGTAAATTTTCTAAACTTCTTTGCAAGAAGGGCTGTCTCATCATCTTCCTCTTCTTCCTCATTGCTGCTTATTTCTTTTTCTACAGCTTTAAGGGCAATCATTTTCTTCTTTTTGATTTCTTCCTCTTGATGTTGCTTCATGGTCAGTTCATAAGTCATCAATGATCCAAGTAGCTCTTCCAAAGGTAATGTATTTAAATCTTTGGCTTCTTGGATGGCAGTTACTTTCGCTTCTCATGATCTTGGAAGAGACTTAAGAATTTTACACACCAAATCAAAATTAGTATAAGTCTTACCAAGACTTTTTAGACCATTTACAATATCAGTGAATCTAGTGCACATGCATGTGATAGTTTCAGTTTGTTTCATGCTAAACAATTCATATTATGCACTAAGATATTAATTTTAGACTCTTTAACTTGATTAGTACCCTCATGGGTAACTTCTAGTCTATCCCAAAAATTTTTTATGGAAAAACATGTAGAAATTCTATTAAATTCATTAGCATCTAAAGCACAATATAAAATATTCATGGCTTTTGCATTAAGCTGAGCCATTTTCCTATCATTCTCATTCTAATTCCTTTCGGGTTTAGGAACTATTGAACCATCTACTAAATGTGTGGGTGTGCTAGGTCCATTAGTGATTACACTCCATAGTTCATAATCTAAAGCTTGAATAAAAATTCTTATTCTAGCTTTCCAATAAGGATAATTTGAACCATTAAATAAAAGAGGTCTATTTGTTGATTGACCTTCAGCAAATGAAGATCCAGCTTGAGCTGCCATTTGGATCTTTAACTCTTGATCGTTGGATCAAATAAAAAATGAGTACTAGCTCTAATACCAATTGTTGGCCCAGATAGCAACCCAAGAGGGGGGGTGAATTGGGTTCTTTAAAAAATTTAGCTCTTTAAAACTAAGTGCTCTGATATGAAAGTACTTAAGTGCAATGTATAGATAAATGCTAAGCACAAACAAATGAGATAGAGAGAGATAAAGAGACAAAGTACGGCAAACACAAAGATTTTATAGTGGTTCGATGTATCCAACACCTACATCCACTCCCAAGCTTCACTTGGGTCCACACTATAATCCATATGATTACAGCCAAATTGTTTTACAAGCTCACAACTTGTGATGCCCCTCCTAATAGTTCCACATTGGGAAATTAGGAATTGGTTGAGTGGTTTATAACCGGTTAAGCAAGAAGGACAAGGCACCAATTGGATCCCTTTTTGGGCTGTGGTGGCCCAAGTTGGTGTGGAGCTTGTCCGTCTTTCTTTCTTGTAACGAAATGGGCCCGTGGACCCGGGTCGTTACAATATGGTATCAGAGCCATGCACCAGTCAGAAGTGCAGGAGCTAAGTGCCACATAGGGCAAAGTGCTACATCCATGGGGGATGGGTGGGAGCTACCTCTTGAACATGTGGGGGCCACCTCTAGAATCCTGCCTGCCTGGTGGTTATGATCAATTGCCCCTGGCGACAAGGACGTTGCCTCTGTAAGGGGGATAGATTGTGATGCCCCTCCTAATAGTCCCACATTGGAAAATTAGGAATTGGTTGAGTGGTTTATAACCGGTTAAGCAAGAAGGACAAGGCACCAATTGGATCCCTTTTGGGCTGTGGTGGCCCAAGTTGGTGTGGACCTTGTCTGTCTTGCTTTCTTGTAACGAAACGGACCCGTGGGCCCGGGTCGTTACACAATTCAAAACTTGTTGTTTCTCCCAGGATCACAACGAATCCAGCTGGTTTTTTAGGCTCACCGGCACAAAACCTATCCATAAGCTATCCTTAGCTTGTCCCGAGGTATATTACCTCCACTAATTCAATCCCCTGATTGAATTAGCCAAAAATAGTGAAAAATAGAGTTTTGAATTGACAGCACCTCTTCAAATGAGCAAATATACAATAAAATAAACAAAGGTAAGAAAAGCCTATTTAAAGTGATTTGGAAGTGAGCTTTTCTTCTTTTCTTCTTTTCCTGTTCTCCTTTGAAGGATTGAATCAGGCTTCAGCTTAGATTCTTCACAGAAAATTGCAGTTGAGAAGTTGAGGATTTTCGGCCTTTTTGCTTTCTCTCTTCAAATGTTGAAAATCTCTTGGATTTGATCTTGTGAAGCTTTCGGATTTCTCTTTGAACCCTCTGAGATTGATGGACTTAAGCTCAGAGTTTTTCCTTTCAATTTCTCTCTCATGATTTTTTGATTTTTCATAAAATATTTCTCTTTTTCCATTTTTTTTTTTTAACCAGACGAATCTCCTTTTTATATACTTCAATCCAAGGTTAGGTGGAAAATATAGCCGTTACAGAGTGGTTGGCTTGCGTCTACACACAAAGAAAAATAGCCATTAGAGATTAGGTAGAAAAATTTTACCGTTAGAGTCCGTTCTGATATTTAAAAAATCTGTTCCTGACATATTGGAGTCGGCTCCAACTTTTCATGTGTCGGCTTCAGATCATGGTGTCCAAAATAGTAATAAGAAGTTGTTGAGGAGTTGGCTCTAAGTATCGGCTCGGGGATTTCGGGAGTCGGCTCTGGAATCCAAGGGTGTCGGCTCCAACAATGTCCACAAAAACACGTTCTCTGTATCTCAGGTTGGAGTCAGCTTCAAAAACTCAGGTGTCGGCTTCCGAACTCTCAGGTGTCGGCTCCCGATCTCCAGGTGTCGGCTCCAAAAACTGATGTAGAAAACACTTCTCTGTATCTCAGGTTGGAGTCAGCTCCGAAATTGTAGGTGTCGACTCCAGACCGTACCGAAATTCCATAAAAGTTCTGATATGCCCTGGGGTAGCTCCTGACTGTTTGGGTGTCGACTCTAAGTTCTGAACTTACAAATTTCTTTTCAATTTTGATTCAAAACTTATTTTCCTATAACTTTTGACTGATTGAACATTTTTAATGCCTGAAACACTTCAAAATTTATCAGAAACATAATGAATATACTCATGTCTTTTGTTAATCATCAAAATTAATACTTGGGTCAACACATATTATTATAATATCATTATAATAGTAAAGAGATTTTATGATAAATTTAATATTTTATTATATTAGAGTACATATTATTAAATTTTATTAATATATTAGTATACAAAAAATTATATAATAATTATATAAATATAATTATATTGAAATAATTAATTATATACAATTTAACAAATAATTTCCTATTTATATGAATATGTAATAAAAAATAATTAAAATAATATAATATATTATAATTAATGTTAAAATTATCTTCTCACGATCATGTTTTGTTTCGAGGGATAAGATAGGGAAAAAATAAGAACAACCCGCTAATTAATAATGTGGCATAGGGCTCTGAAGGTAATCAAATTGCTATGTTTTGTAGTAATTTGATTGCCAAGGTAATGTTGAATCTCGACCAACATTTCCAAATATAATAAACCAAATAGAGCAATATAATATTACTCAAATCATTGCTAAGAATCTTTAAAAATTACATGAACCAAGTACCCTTTTAAATACTTATATTTTAAAGGAAAGAGAAAAGAAAGACAGGGAGGAGAATGGGGGTTACTTATTCCCTTTCATTCCTTGTTAAAGGGTTAAATTTTTTACGTCTCAAATTGAAGGATAAAAAGGGGAGGAGAATGAGTTATAATTTTTGCCTCATCTTTTCAACTTTTTCTCTATAAATTAATTTAAATTTCTCTAATCATAAGAGAATATTTATAATTTTATAAATATAATTTTTCTCTTCCTTTTCTTTTCTCTTGCATCCAAATAAGATGAATATAATTTTTTTCCCTTTCTTTCTTTTCAAATAAGGAGAGGACAACAATTCTTCCCTCTCCTTCTTTTCCTTAACCATGATTTTAGTTACAATGGCCTTTTCAACAATGGGCTCAATGAATCCTCAAATTAAACCTAATTTAATAACTAAAATAAACATTGAAATAATTTTTGAATAAGTTAATAATTCTAGAATAATTTTAAAAATTAAAAGTAAAAGATAGCCTTTATAGCTTTTGCTATAGTGCTCCAAATTTTTTTTGTTTACTTTTATATTTTTTCTTATCATTTGATTGTCTTTTAATGTATCCAATTAAAGGAAAAATAACCAATTGAGCTAGTGATATGTATGGCTAGTGCATGTAAATAAAATAATTTTAATAGAATTTTGTTACAATATATAGCCATGGAAATACAAGATAAGAGATCGATTGATTCAATTCCATTGATAGGTGGCATCATCTTCAAAGAAGAATTAGGACTTCATCTAAACTAAACTGAATGTACTTAAATATTTTCTCTCTCTCTTCTTTGTGGCATTGATGTGAAAGGAGATTGAAAAAGGGAAAAAGATAATTTGCTTGAAATAAATTTAAAAATGGGTTTGAAAGAAATTTGAAGAAAACAATTAAGAGTTTATTCAAAAATTAAAAAAAAACTAATGGGATGGTAAGAACAATTGGTTTACCATGGCAGATGAGTTAAAAAAGAAATGAAGTATTGCAGCAAATCTCGTGGTCAATCTAGTATGGCTAGTTCTTGTGCATCACACAATTGGCCCGGCCGAGCCAAACGCACATGGCCCAAAAAGTCAACATATTTGATTAAAAACCACTATTAAATATAACAATAATAATTATTATTATTGCTACGGAAATCTGCTCTTTAACTCGGATATAGTTCAACTTTGGATCTGGATGCTGATCTCTCGTCCAAGCGAAACCTGCAAAATAGTCCTCATGCAGAGAGTGTTTGGGGCGGCCCTCTATGGAACACCGTCTGATGCCCAAGTCAGTAAAAATTCATAGCAAGCAGATGTGAGGAGAAGGCTCTCACAGAAGAGTTCCTCAAGATGAATGGCCTCTTGAGAACTCAAAGCTCTGCTCGAGCTTTAATGGAGTTTTCAGTCAGAGTGTCAGTAAAAGCATACCTGAGAAACTTTAGGATAAGAGTATTTATAGGTGATCACCTGATTCCTTGGGTGCATCATAGGGGATTCAAAACCATTCAGATTCGAATCGGATTCGAATCAAGTTTGTTATGAGGCCGGTAATATCAATATCTAGTTAGTTAGAGAATCGACAGCTAGGGGAGCTGATTGATGCTTTAAGATTCAGTGATTCTATAGGCCCTAGGTCACTTCTTTAGGCCCTAGGCCACTTCTAGTATTATTTGCATAATTTTTTGCTCGAGATCTTGTTAAGCTATCACGAATTTGAATTCTCCTACGCTTGATTCCACGGAGGCGTTTGAATGCATCGGTTTAGCTGAGGCATAAGGATAGCTGAAGCATTTGAATGCTTCGGTCTGACCGAGGCAAGAGGTTAGTTCGGACCGACCAAAGCATAAGATTCGGCTAAAGTATATAATATTCAGTGCCATCGAGTATACGAGGATAGAATGCCTCGGTTCTATCGAAGTACAACAAATACCTCAGTCTGAATGACATCAGAGGATAGCTCAAACCTGCTAAGGTGTGAGAATAGTTCGACTCTACCGAAAGTGGTTCAGCTCTGCCGAAGGCGGTTTGGCTCCGATGTTTTCTAGATATGACAGTTGGCTGATCGAATATCGAGATTGGTCTCGACCTTTTTGTTATGTGCACAAGTGTTGGCATAATGATAATTTTATCCCTCATCACATGCACCCCACTCCCTAGTTCGAAGTATAAATTTGGATATAGGGAGTAGAGTCTAGAATAATTTCATCAGAGGGGATTCAAAGGAACGTGCAATGATGGCCTCGTGAATGTCGGGTCACTGCTCCATCATTTTTTCTTATCACACGAGAAGGAAAATCCCTCATTTCTCATGAGTGATGATTGAGGAAGTCCCATTTGGTGAATCCCTATGTTTACATCTCCTGTAGTGGCAATTTGAGCATTCGAGGGTTTCTTCTAGAGACACCATACTTTCTCCCTAAAATATCTGTTTTAAAAAAGGGGTAAGGGTTAGAGCAGCGTTCTTTCTGTAGTGCTTTCTTATTTTTTTCCTAGAGATTTCATTCTTCAAAACCCTCACGAGTTCATTCGTGGTTTGCTCTTCAACTCAACAACATGAAGGATCCAAGTGATGTGGCCTCCGAGATAACTCTTGAAGATTTGGATAGAATACGTCATAGATACAGGATTCCTTAGCACATCGCTCTATGGCCTTCGAAAACTGAGCAGAGGGTCTTAATACAACCGGAGCACGGGGTGTTCTTTTACGAAGAAAGCTTGAGAGCGAGCCTTGTTGACTCAATTATTGATTTTGATGATTAACAAAACTAGTTGAGTATAACATTTGAAGTTACTAATGATTTTGATTAAGTTTTTTAGTTTATGATATGATTTATTAATCAAAATGATAAGATAAATCAAGTTCTAGTTCGAATCTAATGTCAAGGTAAGATTGCAGACATTAGAGTTGACACATGGAATCGCAGAGTCGACTCCAAAAAATGGCACGGACTTAGAGTCGACTCTCGGACTGTTAGAGCCAACTCCAACAGAAAAGACAGAACGATGGTTTTTCTGGCCACGACTTAGAGTCGACTCTGGGACTGTTAGAGTCGACTCCAGAAGATTTTTGTGTCAACCCCAGAAAAGTCAGAGACGACTCCAGTTCAAGCGATTTGGGGATTTTTGATTTAGAGCCGACTCCAGAAAGTTAGAGCTGACTTCAGAATGTCAAACGCAACTTTAGAACTATCAGAACGACTCTAAACTTTACTTTTATCTTTTTAATTCTAATGGCTATTGCTATTTATGGATCTAATCCTTCTTACACTTGTTTCTAATGGATAGTTTTAAACTATTTATGGATTAATCAGGATCTATAAGAAGAGGGTTTGCTACATCCGAAAATAAGAGAGACAAAAAGAAAAGAATAGAGATAATCTTTGAAATCCATCAGAAAAGAAAAGAGGGAAGATTTGAGAGGAAAGATCATACTGATTCCCCAAAAGAAAAGAGAGAGATTCCAAGCTTTCATAGCTTCACTTTGAAGAAATCTCAAGAAAAGAAGGAAGCCCTAGTTTTTTGATCTTTGGAGCTTCAAGAGCATTCTAAAGGAAGATCCACCCAAAAGAAGAGAAGAAGCAAGCCACCAAGATCTGCAAATCAGGCTTTGATTCCTATCTCTTTATTTCATGCTTTATCATTGTATATTTGCTCATTGGAGGAGCTTTTGTTTTGTAAAAATGATTATTATTTGCTGGGTCAATCGGAGGATTGATTCCATTGAGGCTGTTAGCCTTGTGCAAGCAGTTTGCTTGTGGTGTAAGGTTTTGTGCTGGTGAGCCTTGAAAACTAGCTGGGTTCGTTGTGCACCCGGGAAAATAACAAGTTCAAGTTGTGAGCTTGCAAAATAACTCTGCTGTAATCAGATTGATTATAGTGTGGACCCAAGAGATACTTAGGAGTGGACATAGGTGTAGGTACACCGAACCACTATAAAATCTCATGTGTTTGCCGTGATTGTCTCATTATCATTGACTCTCTATTTGTGCATATTCTACTTTAATCTGTGCGAATCTAAGTTTTATTTCCGCTGGGGTTTATTTTTCAAAAGAGTTTAAATTTTTGAAAAACCCAATTCACCCTCCCTCTTGGGTTGCTATCTGGACCAACAATTGGTATCAGAGCTAGTGTTCATTTGATTTGATCTAACGATCAAGAGTCAAAGATCCATATGGCAACTCAAGCTGGTTCATCTTTTTTTGAAGGCCAATCTAAAATAGACCACGCTTGTTTAATGGATTAAACTATGGTTATTGGAAGGCTAGAATGAAAATCTTCATTCAAGCACTTGACTATGATCTATGGAGCATTATAGTCAATGGACCACACACACCCACTGCTAGAGTTAATGGCATGGAGATTCCTAAACCGAAAATGGAATGGGATGAACATGATAAAAAATTGGCACAACTTAATGCCAAAGCATTGAATGTTTTATACTGCTCATTAGATGCAAATGAATTCAATCGTATATCTATTTGCATTTCTGCTAAGGAAATCTGGGATAGACTTGAGGTTACCCATGAGGGAACAAATCAAGTCAAGGAATCCAAGATTAACATGCTAGTTCATAAGTATGAATTGTTTAAGATGGATGCATGTGAATCTATTACTGATATGTTTACAAGATTTACTGATATAGTTAATGGTTTAAAAAGCCTTGGCAAATCTTATGATAATTCTTATCTTGTGAGGAAGGTTTTACGTTCTTTGCCTAGGACTTGGGAAGCTAAAGTGACTGTAATACAAGAGGCAAAAGATCTAAGTACCCTACCCCTGGAAGAATTATTGGGATCCTTGATGACTCATGAGCTTCAAATTAAGCAACACGTTGATGATGATGAGTCAAAGAAGAAGAGGACTATGGCTCTTAAGATATCTGAATATATGGAAGAGCCTCATGAATCTGAAGATGAAAGTGATGATGAGGACATGGCACTCATCACAAGAAAATTTAAAAAATTTATGAAGAAGAAAAGTTTGAAAAGAAAAAGCCCTTTGCAAGAAAAGATGAGGATAAGGGCAAAGAAAAAGAAGTTATTTGTTTTGAATGTAAGAAGCTGGGTCATTTTAAATCTGAATGACCACAACTAAAGAAAGGCACCCAGAAATTTAAAAAAAGGCAATGATGGCCACATGAAGTGATTCGGAAAGCTCAAGTTCCGAAGAGGAAGAAAAGAGTGAAATGGCCAATCTATGCTTCATGGCGGATAATGATGAGGTAAGTTCGAGTTTTCTTGATGATTTTACTTTCGATGAATTGTATAGTGCTTTTTATGAATTAATGGATAATTTTGCAAACTTAAGTTCAAAGAATAAAGATCTAAAAATCAAATGCAAAAATATCCTTAGAAAATGAAAAGCATGTTATAGAAAAAGAAGTTTTGATGAAAGAAAATGAAAGCTTGAAAAATGAAGTTGATAGACTTAAACCTATAGTTGATAAATTTACTTTGAACTCTATCAAACTTAATATGATTTTGGATAATCAAAAGGCTATCTTTGATAAAGCTGGATTAGGATATAATCCACTTAAAAAGCAAAAATCACTGAAAAATATTTTTATACATGCTGAAAAATCATCAAATATTACTTGTTTTAAATGTGGAAATAAAGGACATAAATCTTATATGCATAAATCTTCACATAATAAAAGAAAGATGATTTGGGTTCCCAAAGGAACAATATTTAATGCATCTAACCATGAAGGAGCCAAGAAGGCTTGGGTACCTAAAATTAAGACATGAATGTTTTGCAGGAGTATCTTGCAGCCATCAGACTGAAAAGAAAATGGTACTTGGATAGTTGTTGCTTAAGACACATGACGGGTGACAAAGATCAATTCATCACCCTTGAATCAAAAAGAGGTGGAGTAGTTACTTTTGGTGATAATGGTCAAGGCCATATCATGGGTATTGGTAAGATTCAAATTACTCCATCTACTCATATTGATAATGTTTTATATGTCGATGGACTTAAACATAATCTGATAAGTATTAGCCAACTGTGTGACAAAGGTTTCAAAGTTTCCTTTGAAGCTTCTGTTTGCACTGTTACTAATCCCATTGATAATAGCATTATTCTTGTTGGTAAACGTTATGGCAATGTATACTTAATTGATTTGAGTAATTTATCTCCAAGTAATCATTGTTTAGTTGCTAATAATGCTAAGATGAATGAGATTGGTTGGCTATGGCACCGTAGATTAGGTCATGCAAGCACACACCTAATTTTTAAACTATTGAAAATGGATATAGTTAAAGGTATTCCTAGCTTAAATTTTGAAAATAATCGTATATGTGATGCATGTCAATTTGGAAAACAAACAAGAACTTCTTTCAAATCTAAGAATACTGTTTCAACTACTAGGCCACTAGAGCTGCTACACATGGACCTTTTTGGACCTACTAGAACCACAAGTCTAGGAGGAAAGAAATATGGTCTAGTGATAGTAGATGATTACTCTAGATTCACTTGGGTAATGTTTTTGGCTCACAAAGATGAGACTTTCTCAATTCCTGAAATTGTTAAGAAAGTCACAAATGAGAAAAACACTACCATAGTGTCTATTAGAAGTGATCATGGAACTGAATTTGAAAATCACTTATTGAAAAATTCTGTTTTGAAAAAGGCATACATCATAACTTTTCAGCACCTAGAACACCTCAACAAAATGGAGTTGTAGAAAGAAAGAATAGGACTTTAGAAGACATGGCCCGTACCATGCTATGTGAAAGCCAACTTCCAAAATATTTTTGGCGGAAGCTATAAACACAGCATGTTACATCCTAAATAGAGCCCTGATTAGACCTATCCTTAAGAAGACTCCCTATGAACTATGGCATAATAGGAAACCAAATTTAGGTTATTTTCATGCATTTGGTTGTAAATGCTTTATTCATAATAATGGAAAGGATAATCTTGAGAATTTGATGCAAAGTCTGATGAAGGTATTTTCCTAAGATATTCTACATCTAGTAAGCATAGAGAGTTTTTAATAAGAGAAGCTTAGTTGTAGAAGAATCCATTCATATTGTGTTTGATGAATCTTTAGCATCAAGTTCAGATAAAATTGATGATGAGGAAGATATATCTTTGATTGAAAGAGGTATTGAAAAAATTAAATGTATCTTCAGATCAAGAACCTGAAGCTAAGGATGATGACTCACCTAAGGATGATGGTATGATACTGCTCATAATGATAAAGATCTACCTAGAGATTGGAGATATGCTTATGGTCATCCTAAAGACCTAATCATAGGTGATCCATCTCAAGGTGTAAGGACTAGATCATCAATGAGAAATATCAATAATCATCTTGCATTTGTATCTCATATAGAACCTAAAACTATAGAGGAAGCTGAGAAAGATAGTTATTGGATGTTAGCAATGCAGGAAGAGTTAAACCAATTCACTAGGAACCAAGTTTGGACCCTAGTAGACAGACCTAAAAATCATCCTATAATAGGATCTAAATGGGTTTTTAGAAATAAATTGATGAAAATGGATTGGTAATTAGAAATAAGGCTAGATTAGTTGCAAAAGGATATAATCAGGAAGAAGGTATAGATTTTGATGAAACTTTTGCACCTGTTGCTAGATTAGAAGCCATTAGGCTACTACTTGCATTTGCATGTCATATGAATTTCAACCTATTTCAAATGGATGTTAAAAGTGCATTTTTAAATGGTTTATAAATGAGGAAGTTTATGTTGAACAACCTCCTGGTTTTGAAGATCATGAATTTCCAAATCACGTCTTCAAATTGCACAAAGCACTTTATGGTTTAAAGCAAGCACCTAGAGCTTGGTATGATAGATTAAGTAAATTTTTAATTAAAAATAATTTTTCTAGAAGAAACGTTGATAAAACCTTATTTTTAAAAAGAAAAGAAAAGCATTTATTAATTGTTCAAATTTACGTTGATGACATTATATTTGATGCTACTAACAATCTCCTTTGTCAAGAATTTACTAAGTTAATGCAGGGAGAATTCGAGATGAGCATGATGGGAGAACTCAACTTCTTCTTGGACTTCAAATCAAACAAGAGAAAGTGGGGATTTTCATTAACCAAACAAAGTACACAAAGGAAATACTCAAGAAGTTTGGTATGGAATCTGCTAAACCTCTTGGTACGCCAATGAGTTCTCATGCAAGCTGGACAAGGATGAAGAAGGTAAGAAAGTAGATCAGAAGCATTATCGAGGTATGATCAGATCACTTCTTTACC
>UESW01002493.1:47221-102320 GCA_900491605.1 Calamus simplicifolius | reverse complement strand
ATCTTAGAGAGAATTAGGAGTTTGTGACCCTTTAGAATGATTTTTTGAAACTCTTAATGACAAAACTATCTAGACTTCATTAATTTCTTGAAAATCCTCTATGTCCAATAAGAAAATTTATCTAGAAATTTGATTAATTGTTTCCCCAATTGATTAAGGAACACTTATCTAGAGTTTTATGATTAATTTGATTAGTTTCAGATCCTTGAAATTCGAATTTTTCACTAAAACTATTGTGGAGTCGACACCTGCAGTTTGTGGAGTCGACACCTTCATATTTTGATGTTCTGTCTGGGCAATTAGAGCCGACTCTGGCTTCTATAGAGCCAACTCTAATTCGGGCACTGATAAATTTTCTAGTCCGGAGCCGACACCTCGCTTTGCGAGAGTCGACTCTAAGTGGAACTAGGTCAAAATAAAAAGGCAGAGTCGATACCCAAACGACCCTATCGTCTCCTAAACCCTTTCTAAAACCGTTCCAAACCGATTCCAACTCCTCCAAACCCCTCAAATCTCTCAATAACTCATTCCAATCGAATCCCATGGCTCCTAAGAGGCGTGCGATTGTTGGAGGTTCGGCCATTCCCACAAGAAAAAGGACGATTCATAGGCAACCCTCACCATCATCCTCATCATCTGCCACCTAAGATGCTTCTCCACCTTCACCATCTTCTCCACGGGTAGACCAATTAGCGGGTAAGGCCATTACAACTGGAAGAAAAGTTGATTTCAATTTATTTGCTTCTGAAGGCTTTGCTATTGGTCGGTTATTGAAGGAAATGGGATGGGAGAAAGTTTGCTCTTTAGATGTTCCTACATACCCTACCCTTGTGAGAGAATTTTACAATGATTTATGTAGAGGAGAAGGAGGATTAGTGAGTTTTGTAAGAGGAACCAAAGTGATAATCACAGCCGAGATTCTTGGAAACTTATTGGAGATGCCTACTATTGGACTAGTTGAGCATCAACATGATGATAGAGGAGGTGCCCTATCTAGGCTGTTAGGGAGAGAAGTATCTGAGTTTGAAGAAGTCATAGCTAATCAACTAAATTTGGAACTCAGATTACTTCACAATATTTGTGGAAGAATCTTGTTTCCTAAAATTGGAAGGTTTGAATATGTTTCAGAACGAGATATCCTATTGATGGACTGTATCATTACTGGAAGGCCTGTTAATTTGGCTGGTATGATGATTGGCTACATGGCAGAAGCAGCAACTAAGAAGAGATCAACACTACCATACGGTATGATTCTGACATTAGTTTTTAGATGCCAAGGTGTGCTAATAATGGATAATGAGCCACTAAGGAAGTTAAGGCACACTGATTACTACAGTGTCTCTACAATTCACCGCATGGGCTTCAGAAAAAAGAATAATGTTTGGATAAAAAGAGGACAAGAGGCTAGAGCAGAGGAAGTTAGAGCTGAGGAGGCCAGAGTAGAGGATATTCCTGGACCATCTACTGCTGGACCTTCAGAGGCTGGACCGAGCACTCATCCTTCACCTCCACATCAGTCAGCCTTGGTATCTGGAAGATTTTTAGAGGAGCAGCTTGATCAGCTCAAAGCCCTACTGACTGAGCATGATTCGGATATGAGAAGTGAAATGAAATTGATATCTGCTAAGCTTGACATGATAGTTTCTACTTTGGATAAATCAGTGAATGCCATGTCATCTGAGCTTCAAAAGATATTTGAAAGACTAGAAGGGATAGCAGATGGATCAAGAGTCTATTTAGATGCTACTGGTCAGTTGAAGAAAGATCTTGATATTGCTGTTGCTCAAGTTGAAGCTTGTCTTGAAAAATTTAAAAAAGACCAAAAAGATGAAATTATGGAAATGATTGGACATTTGAAGAAAATTGTTTACAAGCATGTTTGATTTTGACACCCTATCTTATCCTAGGTTGTATCTTAGGATTCTTGCTTTCTTGCTTTGATAGCATGTATCTAGGAATTTTGGTTTACAGTGAAAACACTTGAATATGTTACTTTTCTAAGAATGTACTTAAATTGACACATATAATGAATCTTGCATTGAAACACAATTATCCTTTTATTGCAAATTTGTCTATGAGAACAAATTACCATCTCTATGATTGAATGAACAAACAACCCCGCTCTGATAACCTTCTTTATTATTTTTAAATTCACCTTATTGCTGATAACAAAAAAGGGGGAGAGGAAATTGTATATGCATAAACGAAATAAGAATGGAAGAATATAATATTCAATCAATTGGCATATCTAATAAGGGGAAGAGAAAATATCTAATAAGGGGAAGAGAAAATATCTAAAAAGGGGAAAGAAATTTTGAGATTTATAAATTCTAATCAATTTGTATAAAAAATAATTAAACTATTTCAGTTTATCTTCACATACCTTGCATAGGGGGAGTTATTTAATGCAGGGGGAGCTTAATAATTTTCTATATTAAATCATCATGATTGATGTTTATAATAGAACTCAAGTATGTTTCTAAAGTTCACTTTGAAACTTGACATCAAATTCTCTGTTAGGAAGTTTTAAAGCTTTAACAATGTCTATAATTCTTAATTCAAATGAATTTTTAATGCATATACTCAAAGTTTTTGTCATCATCAAAAAGGGGGAGATTTTTGACCCAATTGTTGATTTTGATGATTAACAAAACTAGTTGAGTATAACATTTGAAGTTACTAATGATTTTGATTAAGTTTTTCAGTTTATGATATGATTTATTAATCAAAATGATAAGACAAATCAAGTTCTAGTTCGAATCTAATGTCAAGGTAAGATTGCAGATATTAGAGTGGACACATGGAATTGCAGAGTCGACTCCAAAAAATGGCACGGACTTAGAGTCGACTCCCGGATTGTTAGAGCCGACTCAAACAGAAAAGATAGAATGATGATTTTTCTGGCTACGACTTAGAGTCAACTCCGGGACTGTTAGAGTTGACTCCAGAAGATTTTTGTGTCGACCCCAGAAAAGTCAGAGATGACTCCAGTTCAAGCGATTTGAGGATTTTCAATTTAAATCCGACTCAAGAAAAGTTAGAGCCGACTCCAGAATGTCAGACGCGACTTCAGAACTGTTAGAACCACTCTAAACTTTACTTTTATCTTTTTAATTCCAATGGCTATTGCTATTTATGGATCTAATCCTTCTTACACTTGTTTCTAATGGATAGTTTTAAACTATTTATGGATTAATTGGGATCTATAAGAAAGGGTTTGCTGCATCCGAAAATAAGAGAGGCAAAAAGAAAAGAATAGAGACAAATCTTTGAAATCCATCAGAAAAGAAAAGAGGGAAGATTCGAGAGAAAAGATCATACTGATTCCCCAAAAGAAAAGAGAGAGATTCCAAGCTTTCATAGCTTCACTTTGAAGAAATCTCAAGAAAAGAAGGAAGCCCTAGTTTTCTGATCTTCGGAGCTTCAAGAGCATTCTAAAGGAAGATCCACCCAAAAGAAGAGAAGAAGCAAGCCACCAAGATCTGCAAATCAGGCTTTGATTCCTATCTCTTTATTTTATGCTTTATCATTGTATATTTTCTCATTGAAGGAGCTTTTGTTTTGTAAAAATGATTATTGTTTGCTGGGTCAATCGGAGGATTGATTCCATTGAGGCTGTTAGCCTTGTACAAGCAGTTTGCTTGTGGTGTAAGGTTTTGTGCTGGTGAGCCTTGAAAACCAGCTGGGTTCGTTGTGCACCCGGAAAAATAACAAGTTCGAGTTGTGAGCTTACAAAATAACTCTGCTGTAATCAGATTGATTATAGTGTGGACCCAAGAGATACTTAGGAGTGGACATAGGTGTAGGTACACCGAACCACTATAAAATCTTATGTGTTTGCCGTGATTGTCTCATTATCATTGACTCTCTATTTGTGCATATTCTATTTTAATCTGTGTGAATCTAAGTTTTATTTCCGCTGGGGTTTATTTTTCAAAAGAGTTTAAATTTTTGAAAAACCCAATTCACCCTCCCTCTTGGGTTGCTATCTGGACCAACAATTGGTATCAGAGCTAGTGTTCATTTGATTTGATCTAACGATCAACAGTCAAAGATCCACATGGCAACTCAAGCTGGTTCATCTTTTTTTGAAGGCCAATCTACAAATAGACCACCCTTGTTTAATGGATTAAACTATGGTTATTGGAAGGCTAAAATGAAAATCTTCATTCAAGCACTTGACTATGATCTATGGAGCATTATAGTCAATGGACCACACACACCCACTGCTAGAGTTAATGGCATGGAGATTCCTAAATCAAAAATGGAATGGGATGAATATGATAAAAAATTGGCATAACTTAATGCCAAAGCAATGAATGTTTTATACTGCTCATTAGATGCAAATGAATTCAATCGTATATCTATTTGCATTTCTGCTAAGGAAATCTGGGATAGACTTGAGGTTACCCATGAGGGAACAAATCAAGTCAAGGAAACCAAGATTAACATGCTAGTTCATAAGTATGAATTGTTTAAGATGGATGCATGTGAATCTATTACTGATATGTTTACAAGATTTACTGATATAGTTAATGGTTTAAAAAGACTCGGTAAATCTTATGATAATTCTGATCTTGTGAGGAAGGTTTTACGTTCTTTGCCTAGGACTTGGGAAGCTAAAGTGACTGCAATACAAGAGGCAAAAGATCTAAGTACCCTACCCCAGGAAGAATTATTGGGATCCTTGATGACTCATGAGCTTCAAATTAAGCAACACGTTGATGATGATGAGTCAAAGAAGAAGAGGACTATGGCTCTTAAGATTTCTGAATATATGGAAGAGCCTCATGAATCTAAAGATGAAAGTGATGATGAGGACATGACACTCATCACAAGAAAATTTAAAAAATTCATGAAGAAGAAGAAGTTTGAAAAGAAAAAGCCCTTTGCAAGAAAAGATGAGGACAAGGGCAAAGAAAAAGAAGTTATTTGTTTTGAATGTAAGAAGCCGGGTCATTTTAAATCTGAATGCCCACAACTAAAGAAAGGCACCCGAAAATTCAAAAAGAAGGCAATGATGGCCACATGGAGTGATTCGGAAAGCTCAAGTCTGAAGAGGAAGAAAGAGTGAAATGGCCAATCTATGCTTCATGGCGGATAATGATGAGGTAAGTCTGAGTTTTCTTGATGATTTTACTTTCGATAAATTGTATAGTGCTTTTTATGAATTAATGGATGATTTTTCAAACTTAAGTTCAAAGAACAAAGATCTAAAAAATCAAATGCAAAAACTATCCTTAGAAAATGAAAAGCATGTTGTAGAAAAAGAAGTTTTGATTAAAGAAAATGAAAGCTTGAAAAATGAAGTTGATAGACTTAAATCTATAGTTGATAAATTTACTTTGAGCTCTATCAAACTTAATATGATTTTGGATAATCAAAGGTTGTCTTTGATAAAGCTGGATTAGGATATAATCCATTTAAAAAGCAAAAATTGCTGAAAAATATTTTTATACATGCTGAAAAATCATCAAATATTACTTGTTTTAAATGTGGAAATAAAGGACATAAATCTTATATGTGTAAATCTCCACATAATAAAAGAAAGATGATTTGGGTTCCCAAAGGAACAATATTTAATGCATCTAACCATGAAGGAGCCAAGAAGGCTTGGGTACCTAAAATTAAGACATGAATGTTTTGCAGGAGTGTCTTGCAGCCATCAGACTGAAAAGAAAATGGTACCTAGATAGTGGTTGAATCGTTTAAGATGATATCGGACAATCCATCATCGATAAAAGAGTGAAAGTCTCAATTTTTCATTATCAAGGGAAATATTGACTCTAATTTCTTCTGGGTGTGGGCGAGCTATGCGAAGGATCTGAAGGTGCATCCAAAGCTGTCTGAGCAGGAGAAGAAGGATTTGGTGACCCTCTGCAGTGGTCGAGTGTTCTCGGCCAGTGCCCTTTTATCGGAGGATGTCCTTTTTTCTGCCGGGCTTAGTTCTTTTGATCCTCATGGTAAGTTTTCTCTCCTCTTCCTATGTTTGTTATATTTAGGTGACTTTATCATAACTTAAATAATTATTTGTTATGTTTATAACTGAAAGGTTGGCGTTCATAGGTCAAATAAGGAAGGAATTGAGTAAATGCCAGAGGGGGACCAGCTCTAGTGAAAAGTGCAGATCCAAGAAGAAACCCCGTCTTTCTGGGGCACACTCAAAGGAGCCAAAGAAAGCTAGGGTTGGTCAATACTCCTCCACACTAAAGAAGAGAGAAGTGGGAGTGTTGGCCACGATGGACGGGCTTTCTCTGCTGAAGGGGGGTGTGGCAGTGGAGGAAAAATGAGTAGTTAAGGAGAATTTGGAAGAGGCCATCGAGATTTCTTCTCTCCAAATAGTGGTTTTGCCAGATCGTCCGGAAGAGACATCACCGGTTTTCCCGATAGTCTCTTCTCTTGAGGGTGACCAGTCTTGTCTAGTGGAGGTCGGCAGCCCTAGGATGCCTCATACAGGTGAGGGAGAGACCCCAGTTTTGATCGAGGGGGTGAAGGAAGTAACTGTCACTGCCGACACTAAGGAGGAGCTGCTTGATAGAGAATCAGCGGATGTTGAGGGGGAAATCAAATTGGTAGTTGGAGTTCAGGAAGGATTTCTCGCCGGGAAACTCTCTCCTGAGGCATTAGAGGGAGTTGCGGAGAAAGTCGAGGCTCCGATGGAGTCTATTGGGGCTGAGCAAATGCCTGTGGATCTAGGAGAACCCTTGGGTGAAGGAGATGCATGGACCAAGGTCTTTCCGGCCGAAGCATCAGAGGAGGTTGGGCGAGCCAAAGTATCCGAGGCTTCATAGGTTAAAGCTTTAATAGAGGTAGTTGAGCAAATGAAAGTCCCTCGGTCTGAAGCCCTCCGGGTTAGTCATTCGGCCATAAATTTTTTTTCACCCAATCCAGATGTAGAAGACATGTTCACCACTTTAATGCGGTCTGTGTTGTATACGGAAGAAGGTTCCTCAGTGAGTGAGCCCACAGCAGAGGATCTTATCGATGCAGCATTTGGGCAGCTCGGAGTGCCGAAGGATACTTATCTTCTTCCCAAGATTGACAGCCCCGCCCTCACGAGGGTCGCCACAAATTATGCCTCTCGGGTAAGTCATTACATCAAGGCAATAGATTTTGGCTAGCTAGCTCGGTTGTATTTTCTTACTTATATTTTTCCTGTAGAATGCTTTAATTGTTAGAGCACTAAGTTGGCGCTTAAACCTAGCCATGGGGGTTTATGCTCAAGCCAAAAGGGAGGCCGCTGGTCTTTGGGAGAGGGCGGAGTCATCCAACAAACTTTTTGATGCCCCGGCATCCATTCAGGAAAAGCTCGAGAAGGTGGGGAGGTCTTACCAAGCTACTGCTAAAAGAGCATCCCAGCTTGAAATTAAGGTTAAGGAGCTCCACAAATTTCGCGAACAATCCAACAAGGCTTGTTTGGAGCTGTCACAAATTAAATCCAAACATGCTGAAGAGATAGGAGCTTTGTAGAAGCATTTTAACAAAAGGTGGGGAAAGTTGAAGAAGAGTTTCACCGAGGAGAAAAGCAGTTTAAATAAGAGGCTCGACGAAGAAGAGCGTAGGTATCGGCAGCAGCAAGATCAGCTCGCCAGTTTGAGCAGGAAACTTGCTGAAAGAGAGAGCTGAACCAAATGGCAGCAAGATCATATTGCTAAACTTACCACCGATCTCGCATAGTCTTAGTGAGAAACCGAAGAGAGGCAATCAAGAATCAATGACCTCAAGGACAGGGTCCAACAAAATAAAGATGATAAATTGAAAGCTTTCAATAAAGCCCATGAGCTAAGTGTAAAGATGGCTCAGCGGGAAGAGGAGGTATAATGTCTCCTTATTTCTTTTTGTGTCTTTACTTTCGATTATCGCTTTAATTGATTTTATGTCTGCAGATGGGTAGAATTGGGCTAGAAGTTTAGAATCAGCTAAAAGTCTTAAGCAAGGAGTTGGCCTCGAGCTGCTAGAGGAGTTTTGAACTGAAAGGTTAGATAGCCGAGGCTAATAGACGGGTTGCTCTGGCTGTGGAAGAATACAAAAATTCTATCCAGTTTCTTGATGATCATAAGGTGGCCTGTGTCGATGCATTCCAGTATGGTAAAGAGGAGACACGAGTAGAGATCTCTCGGAAATACCCGAAGTTGGACCTTTCCTTACACTCGGACCCCGGGGACTGAACTATTGGCCGAGGTTGAAAACGAGGAAATTTCAGATGTCGATCTTAAAACCATTCTGGGTGCCGGTGGAGCCATGGGTCTAGAAGAAAGTCATCAGCCTAATGTAGAAGAACCTGAGGCTCCTCACTCGACTACGTTCGAAGTGGGTGAACCAAGTCAATCTCTTTCGAACATCGCCGAGGTTGCCCCATAAGCTGAACTTGAACCATGATTCCTGAGGGTTGTTTTTGTATTTTCATTTCTTCTACTTGTAACTTAGATGAAATTTACTTAATGAATGAACTTTTCATTTTCCTTCATGTGTTATGTTGTTTCGGCATCATTTTTCAGACAATCTTTTTGCTTGTTTATCGCCTCCTTGCACTTAGCTCATTATAGATGAGCCATATTTTAGGAAGAGACAACTTTTAACCGTTTTGAACGAATCGCCTAGCTTTACCTAGACCGATCCGATTAGATTCGCCAAAGTATGGAACTATTTGGCCTTGCTAAAAAAATATTATTTCGGCTCCAACCGAAGCAAAATGGATGGTTTGGAATGGCCGAAACAGAGGGACCACTTTGGTTGTGACCGAAGCAAGGTGGATAGCTCGGTTTGATCGAAGCAAAAATTTAGTTTGCTTCTTGCTGAAGCAGATGAAATAGCCCGAAGAAATGTTACTGTTAGACCTGATCTGGCACTTCTGAAAATCATTTCTAACAGGTTGGTGTTGGCTCCAACTTTTCATGTGTCGGCTCCATATCGTATTCCATAAATAGCAAAAAGTTGATTCGATGAGGAGTCAGCTCCGACTTTACAAAGTGTCGACTCCCCTTAGACTGGAGTCGGCTCTCGAAAACTGATGTGTCGACTTCTAGAAATGCTCAAAAAACCAAGTCTCTATTCTTAGGTTGGAGTCGGCTCCTGAAATCCATGTGTTGGCTTTGGCTTCTGAAGCAAAAAATAGACTCTCTGTATCTTAGGTTGGAGTCGGCTCCGCTAGGTTGGGTGTCGGCTCTGAACTGTGCTAAAATTCTGATACGCTATGGAGTCGGCTCCAGACACAGTGGGTGTCGGCTCCAAGTTCTGAACTTAAATATATTCTATTGAAATTTAATTCAAAACTGATTCAAACTTGTTTCAATATGTCTTTTGGATAAATAATCGATCTTAACTCCTGAAACACTCGTCAAATCTATCAGAAACATAATGAATATGCTCATGGCTTTTGTTAATCATCAAAATCAATAATTGGGTAAATAATTCATCAATAATTTCCCCAACACCCTTCATCCTCAGTCCATCTTGGCTGAACGCCATGTTGGATCCCTTAGTTCATCCGTTTGAGGGTCCATCATCTGGCTTTTAATGAGGAAGAATGTAAGCAACACTGGGTTGCTGTCTATGTTCTTGGGCAGTGACTAGCAACTCGGTGAACTCAATGGAGCTATCCAATTTCTCTGGATCATTAGATTGGAAGCAGAAGTAACGTCATCAATCGGAACTACTCGCCCGAGCTTTTTAATTTATTTTCTTTTATTTTCTGTGCTATAATGCACTTGTAATGCCTCTCAAGAAATTGTAATCTCTTATTAGCAATAAAGAAAGGTTTATTTTTGTACCTTTATATTTTTTCTATTCTATTTTTTTCATGTTGGGTGTCAATTCTTTAGCTGACACATTTATGTTATCCCAACATAAGAGTCATTTTGTATGTACCCCGCCTTTCCAATGTCAGTGCCGGTTCATAATACGTCAGCAACATTTTAGGCACTTTGTTTCGGTTAGGCATTCTAGCGATATGGTCTCGCTTAGTCCTTTGTGAAGAGAACATTTGCCTCTGTTTAGGTTAGGGGAAGGCTTGGGCAGCCCTGCCGATTCTCGATATAGGCTCGGTCATGCCGATAGAGGAAATGGGCCTTACCTTAGTAAGAAATGACTTGTTCAATCTTGTTGAAACATAAAGAAAAGTCATTTAAACTTGCTGAGGTGTAGCAAAGCAGTCAAGTCATGCTAAAACATTGAAAAAATCGATCATCTCTACCGATACTTTGAGAAAGTCACTCGGTCGTGCTGAGGTTCGAGAGATTGTATTTTACTTAGTGCTGCCAAGGTACGGAGAGATCACTAAGCCCTGCCAAGGCTTGAGATATTATATTTTACTTGGCGCTGCCAAGGTACAGAGAGATCACTCGGCCCTACCGAGGCTTGAGAGTCACTCGGTCATGCCGAGGCTTGAAAGATTATATTTTACTTGGCGCTACCAAGGTACGAAGAGGTCACTCGGCCCCGTTGAGGCTTGAGAGTCACTCGGTCATGCCGAAGCTTGAGAGATTATATTTTACTTAGTACTGCCAAGGTATGGAGAGATCACTCAGCCCTACCGAGGCTTGAGAGTCACTCGGTCATGCCAAGGATTGAGAGATTATATTTTACTTGGTGCTGCCAAGGTACGAAGAGATCACTCGGCCCTGCCGAGGCTTGAGAGTCACTCGGTTATGCCGAGGCTTGAGAGATTATATTTTATTTGGCACTGCCAAGGTACGAAGAGATCACTTGGCCCTACTGAGGCTTGAGTGTCACTATGTCATGCCGAGGCTTGAGAGATTATATTTTACTTGGCGCTGCCAAGGTACGAAGAGATCACTCAGCCCTACCGAGGCTTAAGAGGCACTCGATCATGCCGAGGCTTGAGAGATTATATTTTACTTGGCGCTGCAAAGGTCTGGAGATATCACTCAGCCATGCCGAGGCTTGAGAGTCACTTGGTCATACCGAGGCTTGAGAGAATATATTTTACTTGGCACTGCCAAGGTATAGAGAGATTACTCGGCCTTTTCGAGGCTTGAGAGTCACTCGGTCATCCGAGGCTTAAGAGATTATATTTTACTTGGCGCTGCCAAGATACGGAGAGATTACTCAGCCCTGCCGAGGCTTGAGAGATTATATTTTACTTAGCGCTGCCAAGGTACGGAGAGATCACTCGGCCCTATTGAGGCTTGAGAGATTATTGAGCAAAACCTGCTTCTCATTATAGTTTTTGGGAAAAGCAATTGAAACAAGAATATTGCAGGTTTTTGGAATGAAAATTTCATTGCTATAAACAGAGTAAGTTTAGTGGAGGCATACTTTATTAATGATATATACGGAGATTATCTAAGCTCCATGTCCTAGGGATAGATTTTTTATCCAGATCTTGGAGTTTGTAAGTGCCGGGCCTGATTACCTCCGCAACTTGATAGGGGCCTTCCCAATTTGGAGATAGTTTTTCTTGTTCCAACGACTTTGAAATAGATGCCTTCTGAAGTACTAAATCACCAGGAAGGAAGAATTTTCCTTTGACTCTGGTGGAATGGTAATGGACTACCCTCTATTGGTAAGCTGCCATTCGGATCAGGGCCTTCTCCCGGACTTCTTCTATCAAATCAATATTGGTTCAGAGTTGCTCGTCATTAGATTCCTTCGAATAACTCTCCACCCGAGGGAAGGAGAGTCCAATCTCCATGGGAATGATAGCTTTCATGCCAAAAGCCATTTTGAATAGAGTCTGGCCCGTGGGGATCGTCTTAGTAGTTTGATAAGCCCACAACATGTGATAAAGGTCCTCTGCCCATCTACCTTGTGCTCTATTGAGTTGGGACTTAATCTCCTGCAGAAGGGTCCGATTGGTTACCTCGGCCTCTCCATTGGCTTGAGGATGTCCAACCAAAGTGAGACGGTGAGAGATGCCATGGTCCTCGCAGAACTCTCAGAATTTAGGATTATCAAACTATCTTCCATTGCCGGTGACGATAGTGTGAGGAAGGCCAAACCGACAAATGATATATCTTCATACGAAGTCCCTAGCCTGAGTCTCTGTTATCTGAGCGACTGCCTCGGCCTCGACCCACTTGGTGAAATAGTCGATTGCTACAAACAAGAACTTTTTTGTCCTAGGGCAAGGGGAAAAGGACCAAGAATGTCCATTCCCCACTTGGCAAAGGGCCAGGTAGATGACACAAGCGTTAGGTGGGCAGAGGGGAGCTTTTGAACATTTGAATGTTGTTGGCATGAATCACAAGCTCGGACAAGATCATCAGCATCTCTTTGCATGGTGAGCCAATAATACCCCTGGCATAGAATTTTTTGGCACAGAGCTTGGCCGCCAAGATGATTACCATAGATGCCTTCATGAATCTCTCGAAGAGCATAATCAGCCTCTGATGGGTGAAGGCATTTAAGTAATGGCATAGAGAAGGATCATTTATATAGTCTATCATCAAGCAGGACATAGTGAGATGATTGCATCTTCAGTTTTCTTACTTCCTTTCTATCAACGGGGAGCAGCCCTTCTTTGAGATACTTGAGCATAGGGTCTAACCAGGATGGTTCAACATCGATCTACATTATTTGATCAGCATCGGCAATGCTGGACTTCTCCAGGATTTTTAAGTGGAACTTCTACTCAAGGTCCATTGAGTCCATAATCATTAGGCAGGATAAAAGGTCAGCATATGCATTTTCATTTCTTGGTATTGAATAACTTTAAACTCAGCAAATCAGGCAGACAAATCGTTCACCTTTTGAAGATACTGAATCATGTTCGGCTCCCTAGCTTCAAATTCTTTCTGCACCTGGTCAGCCACCAATTGAGAGTCGATGGAGACATTTAGCTTTTAGCCTTGAGTTTGCGGGTGATGCGAAGTCCAGCGAGCAAGGCTTCATACTCTGCTTCATTGTTGGAGGCTGGGAATGAGAAATGGATGCCGTACTCGAAGGTTATCCCCTCCGGACTAGTAAGGACCAAGCCAGCATCAGAACCGCTTGCACTGGAGGATCCATCAGCATGGAGGAGCCATAGGGCGCTGGGCCTTGGTTGCTCGGGGGTATCCGGAGTGGAACCATCTTCAGGTATGGTGCATTCAAGAAGAAAATCCGCCAGGACCTGTGCCTTGATGGCCGAACGAGGCTAATATTGGACATCATGCTCACTCAATTCAACAGCCCATTTGGTCATTCTTTTCGATATCTCTGAACGATGGATAATTGATTGGATAGACTGGTTGGTTAAAACTGTCATAGTGTGTGCTTGGAAATATGGCCGCAACTTTTGGACTGATGTTATCAGAGCCAACACCATCTTCTCGAATCCTGTATACATTGTCTCTGCATCTCGGAGCAATTTACTAACATAATAGATCGGCTTCTAAATTTTGTTTTCCTCTCTGATCAACACAAAATCGACAGCGCCCTCAGTGACCACCAGGTACAAATACAACATCTCTCCCAGCCTCGGACTACTGAGGAGAGGTGGTGACCCGAGGTATTTTTTAAGATCTTTGAAAGATCTCTGGTAGTCTGAAGTCCATTGGAAGTTCTTGGCCGATCGGAGTACTTTGAAAAAGGGAAAACACCTCTCAGCCAACCGAGCAACAAAACTATTGAGGGCTGCTATCCTTCCAATAAGATGCTACACCTCCTTGATCGATCCTGGAGGTGTCATCTGCTGCAGAGCATAGATTTTCTGTGGATTCGCCTTAATACCTCATTGAGAGACTATGAAACCCAAGAACATTTCAGAATTAACTCCAAAGGCACATTTGGTTGGGTTAAGCTTCATCTGATACTTTCAAAGTGTTGAAAAACATTATGTAAGGTCTTTAATATGCTGGGATGCCTCTCTGCTCTTTACCAGCATGTAATCAATATACACCTCCATGTTCTGACCGATTTGCTCTTTGAAAACTTTATTGACCAGCCTTTGGTAGGTTGCGCCTGCATTTTTCAGACCGAAAGGCATAACCCGGTAGTAATAAATACCTCGAGCGATGATGAAAGAAGTCTTTTCTTCATTCTCGGGCGCCATTCAAATTTGATTGTAGCTCAAATAAGCATCCATAAAAGTCAGCATCTGGTGGCCCGAGGTTTAATCCACAAGTTGATTAATCTGGGAGAGAGGGAAGCTATCTTTCGGGCAGGCCTTATTGAGATCAGTGAAGTCGATGCAGATATTTCATTTGCCGTTTGATTTCTTTACCATAACAACATTCGCTAACCAATCAGGATAGTTCACTTTCCGGATGAAGTTGGCTTTAATGAGCTTGTCTACTTCTTCCTCGATAGCCTTTTGACTTTCAGGAGCAAAGCTTATTTTCTTCTGCTTGATTGGCCGAAATGCCTCGTCCATGTTAAGGTGGTGGACCAAGACATCCGGGTTGATTCCAGGCATATCCGAAGTAGACCAGACGAAAACATCAGCATTCCCGTGAAGGAACTCGACCAAATCTTGTCGAGGCTTTCCCTTCAGTTGTGACCCAACCCTTACGGTTCAGTCGGGCCGAGCATCATCGAGTGGTACCTCTTCTAATTCCTTGGTTGGCTCCCCTTGCTGCTCAGCAAAGTCCTACCGAGCATCCAAGCCATCTACATTGGGCTTCTTGGACTGAAGGTCAGCAACAAAGCAGTGCCAAACATAATTTGAGTTCCTCGGACAACCCCCACCCCCCATTCAGTGGGAAACTTTATGATGAGATGAGGAATGGAAATGATAGCTTTAAAGGATATTTGCCCTGGCCTGCCGAGGATGGCATTGTAAGGGGACTAAAGCTTGGTCATGAGAAAATCCATAAGTGTAGTGGCTACACTGGGCCAAGTGCCTGCTCGAACTGTTAAAGTGATAACTCCCTCCGGGACTATGGCATCACCCATAAAACCCACTAGAGTGGATTCTATGGCCCGAAGGCTTTCCATCCGCAATTTCAATCTTACAATGGCATCAAAATATAAAACATTAACAGAGCTTTCACTATCAATCAAAATGCGGTGTGCATCATAGCCATTCATATTCAGAGATACAACTAAGGCATCATCATGGGGGTACTGTACCTTCTAAAGATCCTCATTAGAAAAAAAAAGCTCATCAACTCAGGTCCTCTTTGGCAGGTTTTCCTCCTTGCCTGGCCAGGATGATGAAGAGCCGACCGCCGCTATCATGTTGACATTGCCAATGACCGAGGGATTTGGTGGAGGGAGTTGGCGAGGTTCAGGTTGGAGATCTCCTCCATTGTCCGGCTTAGGGGCCCTCCTGAATCGGTCTAGCCTACCCTGCCGGATGAGTTGCTCGATCTCGTTCCAGAGCTGCCAACATTTCTTAGTGTCATGCCCATGATCTTGATGGAAGCGATAGTATTTGGTTACATCCCTCTGAGCCGCATTGCCCCGAGAGGAGGAGGCTAAAGAATTTGACGCTCGATTTTCATCAAGATTTGCGCCCTTGGCACGGTGAGGGGAGTATATCGGTCGAACCTTCGAGCCAGGCTGTGGGTTCGATTTCGAGGCGGTAGTGGAGGAGCTCTTTAGCGACAAGGTGGGCTTGCATGATAGAAGGATCGATGTTTTTCCAAGCCTTTTGCCTCCTTCTTTGATTGCTTGGCTTGGGCCATCCTCCGCGACTCCTCAACCTTGGCATACTTATCCGCTAAGGCCATCATATCGGAGAGGCTCTTTGGGTAATTGACTTACAAAGCTAAGTACAAGTCTCCTTCCTTCGACACTCCTTCCGTTAAAGCATACATGGCCACCTCGTGATTGAGGTGGTCGACCTCCAACAGGGCCATGTTGAAACGGCCGAGGTAGTTCTTCAGAGATTCCCCCTCTCGTTGGTTGACTTCGAAGAGGGAATCAGATCTCCGTCATTGGCGATGGCTGCTGTTGGTCCAGATAGCAACCCAAGAGGGGGGGTGAATTGGGTTTTTCAAAAATTAAACTCTTTTTAAAAAAACAATCCCCCAGCGGAAGTGAAAACTTAAATGTACATGAATTAAAACAGAGTATGCACGGATAGAGAGTTAGTGACAAGGAAACAATCACTGCAAACATAAGAATTTTATAGTGGTTCGGTGTACCTACATCTACATCCACTCCCAAGTACCTCTTGGGTTCATACTATAATCAATTTGATTATAGCAGAGTTGTTTTACAAGCTCACAACTCGAACTTGTTATTTTCCCGGGTGCACAACGAACCTAGCTGGTTTTCAAGGCTCACCAGCATACAACCTTACAACACAAGCAACTGCTTGCACAAGGATAACAGCCTCAACTGAATCAATCCCCTAATTGACCCAGAAAAAAATAACATTTTACAAATCAAAAGCTCCTCCAATGAGCAAATATACAATGATAGAACAAAGATAAAGAGATAGGAATCAAAGCTTGATTTGCAAATTTTGGTGGCTTGCTTCTTCTCTTCTCTTGAGGGGATCTTCCTTTAGTATGCCCTTGAAGCTCAGAAGATCAGAAAACTAGGGCTTGCTTCTTCTTTTGAGATTTCTTCAAAATGGAACTAAGAAAGCTAGGAATCTCTCTCTTTTATGTTGGGAAATCAGAATAATCTTTCCTTTCGAATCTTCCCTCTTTTCTCTTTTGATTTTCTAATGAATTTCACTCTTGTTTTTCCTCTCTTCTTGTCTCTCTTTTCTATCTTGTCTTTCTTTTTCCGGATACAACAAAACCCCTTCTTATAGATCCTCCTTAATCCATAAATAGCTGAAAACTATCCGTTAGAAACAAGTGTAAGAAGGATTAGAACTAAATAGGGTAATAGCCGTTGGGATTAAAAGGATAAAAATAAAGTTTAGAGACGTTCTGATAGTTTTGGAGTCGTTTCTAACAATCTGGAGTTGACTCTAACTTTTCTGGAGTCGGCTCTAAATCGAAAATCCCCAATCCGCTCGATCTGGAGTCGTCTCTGACTTTTCTGGGGTCGACACAAAAATCCTCTGGAGTCGACTCTAACAGTCCAGGTGTCGACTCTAAGTCGTGACCAAAAAAACCATCGTTCTATCTTTCTATTGGAGTCGGCTCTAACAGTCCAGGTATCGACTCTAAAGTCTGTGCCGATTTCCGAAGTCGACTCTGCGATTCCATGTATCGACTCTAATGTCTGCAATCTTACGTTGACATTAGATTCGAACTACAACTTAATTTGTCTTGTAATTTTGATTAATAAATCAAATCATAAACTAAAAAACTTAACCAAAATCATTAGTAACTTCAAATGTTATACTCAAATAGTTTTGTTAATCATCAAAATCAACAATTGGATCAACAATCTCCCCCTTTTTCCTGATGACAAAAACTTTGAGTATATGCATTAAAAATTCATTTAAAATAAACAATGTTAAAGCTTTAAAACTTCCTAACAGAGAATTTGATGCCAAGTTTCAAAATGAACTTTAGAAACATACTTGAGTTCTATTATAAACAGCAATCAAGATGATTTAACTTTACACAGAAAATCATTAAGCTCCCCCTGCATTGAATAACTCTCCCTATGCAAGGTACATGTAAATAAACTGAAATAGATTTGATACCAATTGATTAGAATTTATAAATTTCTCCATCTCAAAATTTTTCTCCCTCTTTTGAGATATGCCAATTGATTAAAACATATTGAAATCTTATATTCTTTCATTCTCTCTCCCTATTTTCTTTCTCTCTCTCCTTTATGCATATACAATTTTCTCTCCTCCTTTTATTGACCCAATTATTAATTTTGATGATTAATAAAAGATTTGAGTATATTCATTTTATTACTAATAGATTTAACAAGTGTTTCAGGGCTTAAAAATCTTTGATCAATCAAAATACATAAAGAAATGTGTTTTGAATCAATTACCAAAAGAATGTTTCAAAATTCATAGCCTGGAGTCGACACCTAGGAGATCTAGAGCCGACCCCATGGCCAATCAAATATCTTTCTGATTTTTGGCATGATCCGAAGCTGACACCCAGAGTTTCAGAGCCGACACCCAAAGTTTCGGAGTTGACACTTACAGTGTCTGGAGCCGACTCCGATGCGGGAACAGAACGCGTGTTTTTTGACTACTCTAGAGCCGACACTTACAGTCTTTCGGAGCCGACTCTCAAATGTGGTGAGTCAACGCTCAACTTTTTTGGAGCCGACTCCTCAACGAACTCGTTACTTTCTATTTTTGGATAACCGACTTGGAGCCGACACCTAAAAAGTTGGAGCCAACTCCAACCTATCACGAATGGATTTTTAAAATGCCAGATCAGCTCAAATGGTAATATTTTTGTTTCACCTAACTTCTAACGGATATATTTTGTATGGACAAACTTTCCAGGTACATTCCAACAGCTAGTTTCTCACCAAAAATATGGATTAAGAGAAATCTATAAAAGAGGGAGAACGCTCGTTTAAAAAAAATGGAAGGAAAAAAATAGAGTGAAAACAAATCAAAAATCCGAGAAGTCTTGAGCTTAAAATCAAAGAGAAAAGAGTCCAAGTTCAAATCCATCTACTCCAGAAAGCTCAAAGAGAAATCAAAGGCATTCAAAATAAAAAATCAAAGGATTTCCCAAAAAGAAGAAAAAGAAACCAAAAGCCCTGTTCTGTGATTTTCCAACTTCTCATCTGCAATATTTGCAAAGAATCCGAGCTGAGGCCTGATTCAACATCTCCAAAGAGAAGAGGAAAAGAAGAAAAGAAGAAAAGCTCAAATCCAATCTGCTTCAAATAGGCTTTTCTAACCTTGTTCATTTACATTGAATATTTGCTCATTTAAGGAGCTGTGTGTTATTGTAAACACTTTTCTTACTTGTTTTTGCTAATTCAATCAAGGGGATTGAATTAGTGGATGTAGTATACCATGGGGCAAGCTAGATTAGCTTGTGTTTGAGTTTTGTGCTGGTGAGCCCGAAAAACCAACTGGGTTGTTGTGATCCTGGGGAAAACAACAAGTTCTGAGTTGTGAGCTTGTAAAAATAACTCGACTGTAATCAAGAGGATTATAGTGTGGACCCAAGTGGATCTTGAGAGTGGACGTAGGTGTTGGATACACCGAACCACTATAAAATCTTTATGTTTGCCATGCTTTGATTGTCTCTCTCTCTATCTCTTTGTTTGTGATTAATATTCGCTTTGCACTTAATTTTATTTATCTCAAAGCCAATCATTTTCAAAGGTTAAATTTTTTAAAAATCCAATTCACCCCCCCCCCCTCTTGGGTTGCTATCTGGGCCAACAATTGGTATCAGAGCAAGTGCTCATTTGAATTTGGTCTAACGATCAAGAGCTAAAGATCCAAATGGTAGCTCAAGCTAGTTCATCTTATTTAGAAGGTCAATCCACTAATCGGCCTTCTTTGTTTAATGGAACTAATTATGGTTATTGGAAAGCTAGGATAAAAATTTTTATTCAAGCACTTGACTATGACTTATGGGGTATCATAGTTAATGGTCCACATACACCCACAATCAGAGTAGATAACATGGTGATTCCTAAGCCGAAAACAGAATTGGATGAACATGATAAAAAATTGGCACAACTTAATGCCAAGGCTATTAATGTTTTATATTGTTCATTAGATGCAAATGAATTTAATTGAATTTTTACATGTATTTCCATGAAAGAAATTTGGGATAGATTAAAGGTTACCCATGAGGGTACAAATTAAGTTAAAGAATCAAATATTAATATTTTAGTGCATAAATATGAATTGTTCAGCATGGAATAAATTGAAACCATTACATGCATGTACACAAGATTCACCGATATTGTAAATGGTTTAAAAAGTCTTGGTAAGACTTACACTAACTCTGATTTGGTTCATAAAATTCTCAAGTCACTTCCAAGATCGTGGAAAGCGAAGGTGACTGCTATCTAAGAAGCCAAGGACCTAAATGTTTTACCTTTGGAAGAGCTACTTGGATCCTTGATGACTCATGAGCTAACCATGAAACAACATCAAGAGGAGGAAGTCAAGAAGAAGAAGACAATTGCTCTTAAAGCTGCAGAAAGTGAGGAGAGCTGCAGTGATGATGATGATGATGATGAGACTGTACTCCTTGCTAGAAAATTTAAGAAATTCATGCAAAGAAGGAGACCCTTCAGCAATAAAAATCTGGAACAAAAATGGAAGGAGAAAAAGAGAAAGAGAAGGACAAAGAAAAAGAGAAAGAGCCCTTGATTTGTTATGAGTGCAAGAAACTAGGGTATTTCAGATATGATTATCCTCAATTAAAGAAAGTTTACAAGAAGAAGAAGAAAGCTTATGTTGCAACCTGGGGTGATAGCGAAGAATCCTCTTCCGAGGAGGAACAAAAGGAAGTTGTCAACATTTGCTTTATGGCGAACAACGATGAGGTAAGTACTGAAACCCTTTATGATGATTTTATATTTGATGAATTATATGAAGCTTTCAATGAATTAATAAGTAATTTTAAGGTTTTGAAAAAGAAGAACAAATCTTTAAAAATTGACAATTTAAATCTTGCCAAAGAGAAGGATAAATTAGTCCATGAAGTTGAAATTTTTAAATCAGAAAATGAAGTTTTGATTGAAGAAAAAGGATCAATTTCCAAAGAAAATGATAGATTAAATAAGGAAGTTAAAAATATAAAAATATTATTGATATATTTACATATAGTTCTGAAAAACTTAATTTATTATTGAGTAATCAAAGAGCTATATTTGATAAGGCTGGATTAAGTTATAGACCTAACATAAAATAAAATATGTCAAAAACTTCTTTAGAAAAGAACAAGATAAAGATGAAGTTTTATGTCATTATTGTAACAAGAAAGGCCACAAATCCTATGAATGTAATGCAAGAAAAAGCAACAAAAAATTAATTGCTAAAGGAAAGAAAATATGGGTTCCAAAAGGAACTATCTTTATTGCTACTAACCATGAAGGACCCAAGAAGGCTTGGGTACCTAAATATAATATTTGATCATTTTTGCAGGAGTGTCTTGCGGCAAAAGATCAAAGCAAAAGTGGTATCTCGATAGTGGCTGCTCAAGACACATGACGGGTGACAAGGATCAATTCATCACCCTTGAAAGTAAAAGAGGAGGAGTTGTTACGTTTGGTGACAATGGCAAAGGCCAGATCATGGGGTTTAGTAAAATTCAAATAACTCCCTCCACGTTTATTGAAAATGTCCTATATGTTAATGGTTTGAAGCATAATCTAATTAGTATTAGCCAATTGTGTGATAAAGGTTTCAAAGTATCATTTGAAGCTTCTATTTGCACTGTTTCTAATCCCATTGATAATAGCATTATATTTACTGGAAATAGAAATGACAATGTATACTTGATTGATTTAGACAATTTGTCTACTAGTAATCATTGCTTAGTTGCTAATAATGCTAATATGAATGAGATTGGATGGCTGTGGCATCGTAGATTAGGTCATGCAAGCACACACCTAATTTCAAAATTAATTAGAATGGATTTAGTAAAAGGTCTTCCACAACTAGATTTTGAAAATAACAAAATTTGTGATGCATGTCAATTTGGAAAGCAAACTAGAAACTCTTTCAAAACTAAAAACATTGTTTCCACTTCTAGGCCACTTGAACTACTTCACATGGATCTCTTCGGACCTACTAGAACCACTAGTCTAGGAGGAAAGAAATATGGTCTGGTGATTGTAGATGATTATTCTAGATATACTTGGGTATTATTTTTAGCTCATAAAGATGAGACCTTTCCATTATTTTTGAAATTCTTCAAGAAGGTCACAAATGAGAAAAACAACACCATAGTGTCTCTTAGAAGTGATCATGGCACTGAATTTAAAAATCATTTATTTGAAAACTTTTGCATTGAAAATGGCATCCATTATAATTTTTCAGCACCTAGAACACCACAATAAAATGGAGTTGTAGAAAGAAAAAATAGGACTTTAGAAGACATGGCCTGTACCATGCTATGTGAAAGCAACTTACCAACGTACTTTTGGGTGGAAGCTATAAACACGGTATGTTACATTCTTAATAGAGCTTTAATTAGGCCAATCCTTAAGAAAACTCCTTATGAACTATGGAACAATAGAAAACCAAACATAAGTTATTTTCATGCATTTGGTTGTAAATGTTTCATTCATAATAATGGTAAAGATAATCTAGAAAATTTGATGCAAAATCAGATGAAGGCATATTCTTAGGATATTCAACATCTAGTAAAGCCTATAGAGTGTTTAACAAAAGAAACTTAATTGTAGAAGAATCTATTATGTAGTTTTTGATGAATCTTTAGCATCAAGTTCTGGAAAGATTGATGATGAAGAAGATACAAACATATTAGAAAGGGACATTAAAAAATTAAATATAGATGTATCTTCAGATCATGAACAAGGAGCTAAAGATAATGATTCTCCTAGTGTTGATGTTGTTGATGCAAATCATAATGATGTAGATCTTCTAGAGATTGAAGATATGCCTAGTCATCCAAAAGAATTAATTATAGGTGATCATCTCAAGGAGTAAGAACTAGATCGTCAATGATAAACATCAATAATCATCTTACATTTGTATCTCAAATTAAACCTAAAACTATTGAAGAGGCTGAAAAAGATAATAATTGGATGTTAGCTATGCAAGAAGAATTAAATCAATTTACTAGGAATAATCTATGGACCCTTGTAGATAGACCTAAAGATCATTCTGTTATAGGATCAAAATGGGTATTTAGAAATAAATTGGATGAAAATGGCATAGTAATTAGAAACAAAGCTAGATTAGTCGCAAAAGGATATAATCAAGAAGAAGGAATTGATTTTGATGAAACTTTTGCACCTGTGGCTATATTAGAAGCAATTAGATTATTACTCGCTTTTACATGTCATATGCATATCAATTTATTTTAGATGGATGTTAAAAGTGTATTTTTAAATGGATTTATAAATGAGGAAGTTTTTATTAAACAACCTCCTGGTTTTGAAGATCATGAATTTTAAATCATGTTTTTAAATTGCACAAAGCACTATATGGTTTAAAATAAGCACCTAGAGCTTGGTATGAAAGATTAAGTAAATTTCTGATTGAAAATGATTTTGCAAAAGAAAATGTTGATAAAACACTATTTTTGAAAAGAAAAGACAAGGATTTATTAGTAGTACAAATATATGTTGATGATATTATATTCGATGCTACTAATAATCTTTTGGGTCAAGAATTTGTTAAGTTAATGCAGGGTGAGTTCGAAATGAGCATGATGGGAGAACTCAATTTCTTCCTAGGACTTCAAATTAAGCAAAGCAAAGAGGGGATTTTCATCAATCAAGCAAAATACACAAAAGAACTTCTTAAGAAGTTTGGAATGGAGTCAATTAAACCCCTTGGAACACCTATGAGTCCTTCATGCAAATTAGACAAAGATGAAGATGGTAAGAAAGTAGATCAAAAATATTATAGAGGTATGATCGGATCTCTTCTTTACCTAACAGCTAGTAGACCAGATATAATGTTTGCTGTTTGTTTATGTGCTAGATTTCAATTTGAACCTAAAGAATCTCATTTAATTGCTGTAAAAAGAATCTTGAGATATCTAAATGGAACTAAAAATGTAGGTTTATGGTATTCTAGAGACTCAGCATTGAATTTGATTGCATATTCTGATTCTGACTATGCTGGATGTAAACTAGATAGAAAAAGTATAAGTGGTGCATGTCAATTCTTAGGAAGTAACTTAATCTCTTGGTTTAGAAAAAGCAAAATTCGGTTGCATTATCAACTGCTGAGCAGAATATGTTGCAGCTGAAAGTTGCTGTGCTCAAATCCTTTGGATTAACGACAACTCAAAGATTACGGCATAACATTTGATAAAACTCCTATTAGATGTGATAACACAAGTGCAATAAATTTAACTAAAAATCCAATTCAACATTCAAGAACAAAACACATTGAAATTAGATATCACTTTATAAGAGAACATGTAGCTAATAATGAAATTTGTCTTGATTATGTTAATACTGAAGATCAATAGCTGATATATTTACAAAACCCTTGAGTGAAGAGAGATTTTGTTATCTTAGAGGTGAATTAGGGATTTGTGACCCTTTGGAATGATTTTAAACTTTAAGGAATGACTATCTAGATTCCTTTTAATTTCTTGAAATTCCTTTCATAATTTTAAGGACAATTTATCTAGTCATTCAGATAATTTGATTCTTCATATTCCAAAGATTTTTTCAAAATTTATTGACCCTATTTTGATAAGTTTGGATGTTTGAAACTCATCTTTTTTTCTAAAACTATCAGTGGAGTCGACACCTCAGTTTGAGGAGTCGACACCTCTTCTGTGTCTCTCTTGGTCCTTGACCTTGGAGCCGACACCCGTATAAGTGAAGCCGACTCCAGTTCGAGTGCTAACTATGTTAGTGACTTGGAGTCGACACCCGACTTTGTGGGAGTCGACACCTGGGGTCCCAAGTTGATGCTATTAGGGCAAAGTCGACACCTCTGTCATTTCAATCGACCCCAATCCCTTTCCAAACTCTCTCCAAACTCTCCCAAAACTTCCCCAAGCCAAATTCTCCTCAAATTGAACATTCCCAAGGACTCAATGGCACCAAAGCGGAGAGGATCAGTTCTTGGAGCGCCCGTGACCACTGGAAAACGCACGGTGAGGCGTCCCGTCCGTGAGCCGTCTCGAGCGAAGATTCCTCTACTCCTTCGGATAATCTGGTCCCTCATCTCCTCAGGTAGACACCTTAGCCGGGAGAGTGATTACAATGGGTAGGAAAGTTAATTTTGAATTTTTTGAGTCTGAGGGTTTTTCAATTGGAAATCAAATCAAAGAGCTAGGTTGGGACAAAGTATGTTCATTGGATGTTCCCACTTATCCGGCCCTAGTCAAGGAATTTTATTTCAATTTGTCAAGGGGTGACGGTGGGATTGTGAGTTCTGTTAGAGGGAAAAGAGTCCACCTTACTTTTCAAAAGCTAGGAAATCTTCTGAGCATTCCTATCACTGGATTAGCAGCTGATATTCATAGTGAGAGGTCTGATGCACTACAAGGATGTTAGGTAAAGAGGTTTCTAAATTTGAAGAGGTTAGGGCAAATCAATTACCCTTGGAGCTTAGGCTACTTCATAATATCTGCAGTAGGATTTTATTCCCTAAGACTGGCCGATTTGAGCATGTCTCAGAGCGAGACATTGTGGTGATGGACAGTATTTTGATAGGTCAGCCTATTAACCTTGCTACAATGATGATTTTCTACATGGCCGAGGCTGGAGGAAAAAGGAGATCTTCACTGCCCTATGGTATGATTCTAACTATGGTCTTCAGGAGCCAAGAATTGTGATTTCTGACAGTGAGCCTTCAAAGAACCTTAGGCATACTGATTATTATAGTTTGGCTACTGTGCACCGGATGGGCTTTGTTAAGATTAATGGACAATGGGAAAGGAAAGGCAGTCTGGATGAGAGAGCCCCTGAGCTTAGATCTTCTGCACCATCTGAGGCTGATCCTTCTGCGAGGCATCCTTCTCCAGAGCCTAGCAGATTTGCTCCTGCTTCTGCTCCTGCTCCAATTCCTCTTCAGCTACCTATGTCTTCTGTCAAATTTTTTGATGTTTAGATAGAGCAACTCAAGAGTTTATTTGCTGCTCAAAAGGAAGAAATGAAGACAGCGTTTGATAGTCAGTTTATGAATTTAAAAGAGACCCTTTACTCTTTGGATGATCGCATTAGTAAGATTGAATCCACTCTTGGTTCCTCTGCTGAATCCTTAAAGACTGATCTCAAGAACATATTTGAAGAACTTAAGGATATTTGTGGAGACTCAGAAACCTACTCCAAATGCAATGCTGAGCTTCAGGATAAGATTATGACTGCATGTGCATTTGTTGATAGAAGATTAAAAGAATTTGTAGGGACTCAAAGTGAAGGGATGGAAAGAATTTTAGAACATTTACAAAGGATTATTAGAACTAATCTGTGATTATCATGTAATGAAGTATAGGTTTTTGATTCAATGAAGTATAGGTTGTTGTTTGATGTTTTATCTTGAAATCTTAATGTAATGATGTATAGTTTGATGTTTGACAAAGTTTAGTTTCATTTTGTAATGCTTGACTCTTTGATGTAATGAAATTATCTTTGTTACTCCATGAATATCTTTGATCTTTAAAAAATCTATCAATTTTGTCATTTTACTTAACTCTTCTTGATCTTTTTGTTGATTACAAAAAAGGGGGAGAGTTATGTAGTTATGTCGTATATGCATTGAATGGCATTGAATCCTAATTGATATATCCTAATTGATATATGCATTGCATGTAAAATAAAACAAAAAGAGGAAAAGTATTTAGCTTTTGCATATGTTCAAATTAGCTCAATTAGGCTTAATTTATTGGTATCTAATTAACTACTACAATTAAAATTGATGTAACTGCCTTATTGATATCAAATATTTAGCTTTTCTGTTAAAAGGAAGAACGAATGTTAAATTGAACTTCATAGTGGGAGCTACCTTATTCAGGGGAGCTTACCTGTGAGGATCACATAATTGAAAATTTTGATTTGAGAACTCTATTGTTTACTCATGCATATGCTCAATGTTTTTATAATCATCAAAAAAAGGGAGATTGTTGACCCAATTATTGATTTTGATGATTAATAAAATATTTGAGTATATTCATTTTATTACTAATAGATTTAACAAGTGTTTCAGGGCTTAAAAATCTTTGATCAATCAAAAGACATAAAGAAACGTGTTTTGAATCAATTGCCAAAAGAAAGTTTCAAAATTCAGAGCCTAGAGTCGACACCTAGGAGATCTAGAGCCAACCCCATGGCCAATCAAATGTCTTTCTGATTTTTGGCACGGTCCAGAGCCGACACTCAGAGTTTCAGAGCTGACACCCAAAGTTTCGGAGTCAACACTTACAGTGTCTGGAGCCGACTCCGATGCGGGAACAGAACGCGTATTTTTTGACTACTCTGGAGCCGACACTTACAGTCTTTCGGAGCCGACTCCCGAATGTGGCGAGTCAACACTCAACTTTTTCGAAGCCAACTCCTCAACGAACTCGTTACTTTCTATTTTTGGATAACCGACTTGGAGCCGACACCTGAAAAGTTGGAGCCGACTCCAACCTGTCAGGAACGGATTTTTAAAATGCTAGATCAGCTCAAACGGTAATATTTTCGTTTCACCTAACTTCTAATGGATATATTTTGTATGGACAAACTTTCAGGTACATTCCAACGGCTAGTTTCTCACCAAAAATATGGATTAAGAGAAATCTATAAAAGGGGAGAACGCTCGTTTAAAAAAAATGGAAGGAAAAAAATAGAGTGAAAACAAATCAAAAATCCGAGAAGTCTTGAGCTTAAAATCAAAGAGAAAAGAGTCCAAGTTCAAATCCATCTACTCCAGAAAGCTCAAAGAGAAATCCAAGGCATTCAAAATAAAAAATCGAGGATTTCCCAAAAAGAAGAAAAAGAAGCCAAAAGCCCTATTCTGTAATTTTCCAACTTCTCATCTGCAATATTTGCAAAGAATCCGAGCTGAGGCCTGATTCAACATCTCCAAAGAGAAGAAGAAAATAGAAAAGCTCAAATCCAATCTGCTTCAAACAGGCTTTTCTAACCTTGTTCATTTACATTGAATATTTGCTCATTTAAGGAGCTGTGTGTTATTGTAAACACTTTTCTTACTTGTTTTTGCTAATTTAATCAGGGAGATTGAATTAGTGGAGCTAGTATACCTCGGGGCAAGCTAGATTAGCTTGTGTTTGGGTTTTGTGCTGGTGAGCCTGGAAAACCAGCTGGGTTCGTTGTGATCCCGGGGAAAACAACAAGTTCTGAGTTGTGAGCTTGTAAAACAACTCGACTGTAATCAAGAGGATTATAGTGTGGACCCAAGTAGATCTTGGGAGTAAACATAGATGTTGGATACATCGAACCACTATAAAATCTTTTTGTTTGTCGTGCTTTGATTGTCTCTCTATCTCTTTGTTTGTGATTAATATTGCTTTGCCCTTAATTTTATTTATCTCAAAGCCAATCGTTTTCAAAGGTTAATTTTTTTAAGAACCCAATTCACCCCCCCTCTTGGGTTGCCATCTGGCCAACACCTTTTTTGTTATCAGCAATAAGGTGAGTTTAAAAACAATAATGTAGGTTACCAGAGCGAGGTTGTTGGTTCATTCAATCATAAAGATAGTAAACTTCATTCATTGTAATTGCTAAGATAATTGTATTTCAATTCAAGATGCATTACAAAATACATTCACAGTAAAGTACCATATACAATTCAAGATGCTTTACAATTAGGAATTCCTAGATACAAGCTAACAAAGTATAGTAAACTAGAAATCCTAAGATACAAACTAGAATATGAAAAGCTAATCTTAGGTTTCTAATAGGTTAGGGTAGGATAGGCTTAGATAGGGTATCACTATAGGAAATAGAAGGTCAATCAAACATGTTTGTAGACAATTTTCTTCAAATGACCTATCAGTTCCATAATCTCATCCTTCTGTGATTTCTTAAAGCCTTCAAGACAACCCTCAATTTGAGCAACAGCAAGGTCTATATCTTTTTTTAATTGTCCAGTAGCATCTAGATAGCATCTAGATCCATCTGTGATCCCTTCCAGCCTTTCAAAAATCTTATGAAACTCAGTACCAAGGGACTCTGCAGAGCGGCTAATGGAAATAAATCAAGTCAAGTCTGGAATTGATCTCCTCCTTAAACTGTCTGATGTCATCTCTCATCTGACTAATCTCATCTCTCCTCTGACTATCACTCAACTAATAATGTTCTGAGCTGACCAATCTGCACATATGAAAATCTCCCATATACAAATGCTGTCTGAGGTGGAGGTGAAGAGTATGTGCTTGGTCCAGCCTCAGAAGGTCCAGCTAGATGGTCCCGCAATAGATGGGTCAGGGACTGATGGTCCCGCAACTGATGGTCCAGGGATGTCCTCTGCTTTGGCCTCCTCAACTCTGGCCTCCTCTGCTCTAGCCTCCTGTCCTCTTTTTATCCAAATACCATTTACCTTATGAAGCCCATACGGTGAATGGTAGAGACACTGTAGTAGTCTGTATGCCTTAGTTTCCTCAGTGGCTCATTATCCATAATCAACACCCTTGGCTTCTAAATACCAAAGTCAGAATCATATCATATGGCAATGTGGATCTTTTTTTGGTAGCTACCTCTACCATATAGCCTATCATCATCCTAGCTAAATTTACTGGCCGCCCAATGATGATGCAATCCATCAGCAAGATGTCTCGCTCTGAGACATACTCAAATCGGCCTATCTTAGGAAATAAGATCCTCCCGCAAATGTTATGAAGTAGCCTGAGTTCCAAGTTCAGTTGATTTGCTATAATCTCCTCAAAATCAGATACCTCTCTCCCAAATCCTAGATAGGGCACCACCTCGATCATCATGATGATACTCATTTATCCCAATAGTGAGCATCTCTAACAAGTTTCCAAGGATCTCAGCAGTGATTACAACTTTTGTTCCTCTAACATAGCTTACTAAACCTCCCTCTCCTCTACTCAAATCATTATAGAACTCTCTTACGAGGGCAGGGTAAGTAGGACATCCAATGAACAAACTTTTTCCCATCCCATTTCCTTCAATTGACGGCCAATAGCAAAACCCTCAGAAGCAAAGAAATCAAAATCAACTTTCCTTCTGGTTGTGATAGCCTTACCCGCTAATAGGTCGACATGTGGAGCAGATGGAGAAGGTGGAGAAGCCTCTCGGGTGGCAGACATGAAGATGACGCTTGCCTCTGAATCGAGCGTTTCCTCGTGGGAATCATCGGTCCACCAACAGTAGCATGCCTCTTAGGAGCCATAGGGTTTGAATGGAATAAGTAATCAAGAGATTTGAAGGGTTTGGAGGTGTTGGAATCGGTTTGGAACAGCTCTAGAGAAGATTTGGAGACGATAGGGTTCATTTAGGTGTCGACTCCGCCTTATATTTTGACCTATGTTCACTTAGAGTCAACTCCCGCAAAGCGAGGTGTCGGCTCCGAACCAGAAAATCTATCAGGGCTCGAATTAGAGTCGGCTCTGCAGAAGCAGGTGTCGGCTCTAATTGCCCAGACAGAACATCAATAGGAAGGTGTCGACTTCACAAACTGAAGGTGTCGACTCCACAATAGTTTCAGTGAAAAATTCGAATTTCAAGGATTTGAAACTGATCAAATTGATTATCAAACTCTAGATAAGTGTCCCTTAACAATTGGGGAAACAATGAATTAAATTTCTAGATAAATTTCCTTATTGAACATAGAGGATTTTCAAGAAATTGATGAAGTCTAGATAGTTGTTGTCCTTAAGAGTTTCAGAAGTCATTCTAAAGGATCACAAACTCCTAATTCTCCTCTAAGATAACAAAATCTTTTTTCACTTAATGGTTTGGTAAAAATATCAGCTAATTGATCATTAGTATTCACATATTCAAAACAAACATCATTGTTGGAAACATGTTATCTGAAAAGTGATGTCTAATTTCTATGTGTTTAGCTCTAGAGTGTTGGATTGGATTCTTCATTAGATTGCTGGCACTAGTGTTATCACATCTAATAGGAATTTTATCAAGTGTGATACCATAATCTTCAAGTTATCGCTTAATCCAAGGATTTGAGCACAGCAACTTCCAGCTGCAACATACTCTGCCTCAGCAATGGATAATGCAACTGAATTTTGCTTCTTGCTAAACCAAGAGATTAAGTTACTTCCTAAAAGTTGGCATGCACCACTTGTACTCTTCTTATCTAATTTACAACCAGCATAATCAGAATCAGAATAAGCAATCAATTTCAAAGTTGAGTCTCTAGAATATAATAATCCTACATTTTTAGTTCCATTTAAGTATCTAAAGATTCTTTTAACAGCAAATAAATATGATTCTTTAGGATTAGATTGATATCTTGCACATAGGCAAACAAAAAACAATATCTGGCCTACTTGCAGTTAAGTAAAGAAGTGATCTGATCATACCTCGGTAATGCTTCTGATCTACTTTCTTACCTTCTTCATCCTTATCCAGCTTTCATGAGGGACTCATTGGCGTACCAAGAGGTTTAGCAGATTCCATACCAAACTTCTTAAGTATTTCCTTTGTGTACTTTGTTTGGTTGATGAAAATTTTCGCTTTCTCTTGTTTGATTTGAAGTCCAAGGAAGAAGTTGAGCTCTCCCATCATGCTCATCTCAAATTCTCCCTGTATTAACTTAGCAAATTCTTGACAAAGGAGATTGTTAGTAGCACCAAATAAAATGTCATCAACATAAATTTGAACAATTAATAAATCCTTTTCTTTTCTTTTAAAAACAAAGTCTTATCAACATTTCCTCTAGAAAAATCATTTTCAATCAAAAATTTACTCAATCTATCATACCATGCTCTAGGTGCTTGCTTTAAGCCATAAAGTGCTTTGTGTAATTTGAAGACGTGGTTTAGAAATTCATGATCTTCAAAACCAGGAGGTTGTTCAATATAAACTTCTCATTTATAAAACCATTTAAAAATGCACTTTTAACATCATTTGAAATAAATTGATATTGATGCAGCATGCAAAAGCAAGTAATAACCTAATGGCTTCTAATCTAGCAACAGGTGCAAAGGTTTCATCAAAATCTATACCTTCTTCCTGATTATATCCCTTTGCAACTAATCTAGCCTTATTTCTAATCACCAAGCCATTTTCATCCAATTTATTTCTAAAAACTCATTTAGATCCTATTATAGGGTGTTCTCTAGGTCTGTCTACTAGGGTCCAAACTTGGTTCCTAGTGAATTGGTTTAACTCTTCCTGCATTGCTAACATCCAATAACTATCTTTCTCAACTTCCTCTATAGTTTTGGGTTCTATATGAGATACAAATGCAAGATGATTATTGATATTTCTCATTGATGATCTAGTCCTTACACCTTGAGATGGATCACCTATGATTAGGTCCTTAGATGACCATAAGCATATCTCCAATCTCTAGGTAGATCTTTATCATTATGAGCAGTATCAATACCATCATCCTTAGGTGAGTCAACATCCTTAGCTTCAGGTTCTTGATCTGAAGATACATTTAATTTTTCAATACCTCTTTCAATCAAAGATGTATCTTCCTCATCATCAATTTTACCCAAACTAGATGCTAAAGACTCATCAAACACTATATGAATGGATTCTTCTACAACTAAGCTTCTTTTATTAAATACTCTATATGCCTTGCTAGATGTAGAATATCCTAGGAAAATACCTTCATCAGACTTTGCATCAAACTTCCCAAGATTGTCCTTACCATTGTTATGAATAAAGCATTTAAAACCAAATGCATGAAAATAACCTAAATTGGGTTTCCTATTATTCCATAGTTCATAGGGAGTCTTCTTAAGATAGGTCTAATCAGGGCTCTATTTAGAATGTAACAAGCTGTGTTTATAGCTTCCGCCCAAAAATATTTTGGAAGTTGGCTTTCACATAGCATGGTACGGGCCATGTCTTCTGAAGTCCTATTCTTTCTTTCTACAACTCCATTTTGTTGTGGTGTCCTAGGTGCTGAAAAATTATGATGTATGCCTTTTTCAAAACAGAATTTTTCAAATAAGTGATTTTCAAATTCAGTTCCATGATCACTTCTAATAGACACTATGGTAGTATTTTTCTCATTTGTGACTTTCTTAACAAATTTCAGGAATATTGAGAAAGTCTCATCTTTGTGAGCCAAAAATATTACCCAAGTGAATCTAGAGTAATCATCTACTATCACTAGACCATATTTCTTTCCTCCTAGACTTGTGGTTCTAGTAGGTCCAAAAAGGTCCATGTGTAGTAGCTCTAGTGGCCTAGTAGTTGAAACAACATTTTTAGATTTGAAAGAAGTTCTTGTTTGTTTCCAAATTGACATGCATCACATATTCGATTATTTTCAAAATTTAAGCTAGGAATACCTTTAACTAGATCCATTTTCAATAGTTTAGAAATTAGGTGTGTGCTTGCATGACCTAATCTACGGTGCCATAGCCAACCAATCTCATTCATCTTAGCATTATTAGCAACTAAGCAATGATTACTTGGAGATAAATTACTCAAATCAATTAAGTACACATTGCCATAACGTTTACCAACAAGAATAATGCTGTTATCAATGGGATTAGTAACAGTGCAAACAGAAGCTTCAAAGGAAACTTTGAAACCTTTATCACACAGTTGGCTAATACTTATCAAATTATGTTTAAGTCCATTAACATAAAACATTATCAATATGAGTAGATGGAGTAATTTGAATCTTACCAATACCCATGATATGGCCTTGACCATTATCACCAAAAGTAACTACTCCACCTCTTTTCGATTCAAGGGTGATGAATTGATCTTTGTCACCCGTCATGTGTCTTGAGCAACCACTATCAAGGTACCATTTCTTTTCAGTCTGATGGCTGCAAGACACTCCTGCAAAATATTCATATCTTAACTTTAGGTACCCAAGCCTTCTTGGGTCCTTCATGGTTAGACGCAATAAATATTATTCCTTTGGAACCCAAATCATCTTTCTTTTATCATGTGGAGTTTTACACTATAAGATTTATGTCCTTTGTTTCCACATTTAAAACAAGTAATATTTGATGATTTTTAGCATGTACAAAAATATTTTTCAAGGATTTTTGCTTTTAAGTGGATTATATCCTAATCCAGCTTTATCAAAAATAGCTTTTGATTGTCCAAAATCATATTAAGTTTGATAGAGCTCAAAGTAAATTTATCAACTATAGGTTTAAGTCTATCAACTTTATTTTTCAAGCTTTCATTTTCTTTCATCAAAAGTTCTTTTTCTACAACATGCTTTTCATTTTCTAAAGATAGATTTTGCATTTGATTTTTCAGATCTTTATTCTTTGAACTTAATTTTGCAAAATCATCTATCAATTCATAAAAAGCACTATGCAACATCGAAAGTAAAGTCATCAAGAAAACTCGGACTTACCTCATCATTGTCCGCCATGAAGCATAGATTGGCCATTTCACTCTTTTCTTCCTCTTCGAAACTTGAGCTTTCCGAATCACTCCATGTGGCCATCATTGCCTTCTTTTGAATCTTCAGATGCCTTTCTTTAGTTGTGGGCATTCAGATTTAAAGTGACCTGGCTTCTTGCATTCAAAACAGATAACTTCTTTTTCTTTGCCCTTGTCCTCATCTTTTCTAGCAAAGGGCTTTTTCTTTTCAAACTTCTTTTCTTCATGAATCTTTTAAACTTCCTTGTGATGAGTGCCATATCCTCATCATCACTTTCATCTTCAAATATATTCAGAAATCTTAAGAGCCATAGTCCTCTTCTTCTTTGACTCAGTATCATCAACATATTGCTTAACTTGAAGATCATGAGTCATCAAGGATCCCAATAATTCTTCCAAGGGTACGGTACTTAGATCCTTTGCCTCTTGTATTGTAGTCACTTTAGCTTCCCAAGTCCTAGGCAAGGAACGCAAAACCTTCCTCACAAGATCATAATTATCATAAGATTTACTAAGACTTTTTAAACCATTAACTATATCAGTAAATCTTGTAAACATATAAGAAATAGATTCACATGCATCCATTTTAAACAATTCATACTTATGAACTAGCATGTTAATCTTGGATTCCTTGATTTGATTTATTCCCTCATGGGTAACCTCAAGTCTATCCCAGATTTCCTTAGCAGAAATGCAAATAGATATACGATTGAATTCATTTGCATCTAATGAGCAGTACAAAACATTCATAGCCTTGGCATTAAGTTGTGCCAATTTTTTATCATGTTCATTCCATTTCGTTTCCGGTTTAGGAATCTCCATGCCATTAATTTTAGCAGTGGGTGTGTGTGGTCCATTGACTATAATGCTCCAAAGATCATAGTCAAGTGCTTGAATAAAATTTTCATTCTAGCCTTCCAATAACCATAGTTTAAGCCATTAAACAAGGATGGTCTATTTGTAGATTGGCCTTCGAAAAAAGATGAACCAGCTTGAGTTGCCATGTGGATCTTTAACTCTTGATCGTTAGATCAAATCAAATGAGAACTAGCTCTGATACCAATTATTGGTCCAGATAGCAACCCAAGAGGGGGGTGAATTGGGTTTTTCAAAAATTAAACTCTTTTTAAAAAAGCAATCCCCCAGCGGAAGTGAAAACTTAAATGTACACAAATTAAAATAGAGTATACACAGATAAGAGTTAGAGACAAGGAAATAATCACTGCAAACACAAGAATTTTATAGTAGTTCGATGTACCTATACCTACATCCACTCCCAAGTACCTCTTGGGTCCACACTATAATCAATCTGATTACAGCAGAGTTATTTTACAAGCTCACAACTCAAACTTATTGTTTTCCCGGGTGCACAACGAACCCAGCTAGTTTTCAAGACTCACCAGCACACAACCTTACAACACAAGCAAATGCTTGCACAAGGATAACAGCCTCAACTGAATCAATCCCTTGATTGATCCAGCAAACAATAATGTTTTACAAATCAAGAGTTCCTCCAATGAGCAAATATACAATGATAGAACAAAGATAAAGAGATAGGAATCAAAGCATGATTTGCAGATCTTGGTGGCTTGCTTCTTCTCTTCTCTTGAGGGATCTTCCTTTAGTATGCTCTTGAAGCTCAGAAGATCAAAAACTAGGGCTTGCTTCTTCTTTGAGATTTCTTCAAAATGGAACTAAGAAAGCTAGGAATCTCTCTCTTTTATGTTGGAAATCAGTATAATCTTTCCTTTCAAATCTTTCCTCTTTTCTCTTTTGATTTTCTGATGAATTTCACTCTTGTTTTTCCTCTCTTGTCTCTCCTTTCTATCTTATCTTTCTTTTTCCGGATACAACAAAACCTCTTCTTATAGATCCTCCTTAATCCATAAATAGCTGAAAACTATCCGTTAGAAACAAGTGTAAGAAGGATTAGAACCAAATAGGGTAATAGCCATTGGGATTAAAAGGATAAAAATAAAGTTTAGAGACGAATGGACAGTTTGGAGTCATTTCTAACAATCTGGAGTCGACTCTAACTTTTTTGGAGTCGGCTCTAAATCAAAAATCTCCAATCCGCTCAATCTGGAGTCGTCTCTGACTTTTCTAGGGTCGACACAAAAATCCTTTGGAGTCGACTCTAACAGTCCAGGTGTCGACTCTAAGTCGTGACCAGAAAAACCATCGTTCTGTCTTTCTGTTGGAGTCGGCTCTAACAGTCCAGGTGTCGACTCTAAGTCTGTGCCGATTTTGGAGTTGACTCTGCGATTCCATGTGTCGACTCTAATGTTTGCAATCTTACCTTGACATTAGTTCAAACTAGAACTTGATTTGTCTTGTGATTTTGATTAATAAATCAAATCATAAACTGAAAAACTTAACCAAAATCATTAGTAACTTCAATGTTATACTCAAATAGTTTTGTTAATAATCAAAATCAATAATTGGGTCAACAGCTGCTAATGAATTGGCTGATGAATAAGCAGCTTAACTCATCAAAGAATCAATGGAACTTGGCTTCGTGCTGTTAAACCATGTTCTAGTAGATCCTCTAAGAGTATAGGGAAAGGCTCGGTATAGGATCACATCTGATGCTCTATGGAACATCATGATAGATCTGAAACTGCTCAGGTGGTCGTTAGAATTGATATATCCATGATATGGTTTGATGGTGGGGAGTTTGAAATGAGGAAGGATCACTTCTCGCATGATCCCCTCAGAAAAAGGGATGCTCTGCTCTGCCTTTGGCTGGGATGGAGGGGCTTGCCTAGCGGCGTTCAGCTCCTGACACCACTTCCGACGTATCTCCTACATCTACTACCTAATCCCTTCATCCAGAGTGGTAGGAGGGATTGGGCGATGGAAAGATGGAAGCGGTGTCGAATCTTGGGAAGACACCGGAGAAAGAGAATAAGCTCATCGGGATTTAAGCGGGCTCTTTTCTCCAACCCACTGCAGCACTAGCCTGGCCCTTGTGGGTCCATGAAGATGGTCTGCAGCCTCAGGCGGATTGAAAGATGAAATTGCTGGTGGGATGGGAGCGGCTACCTTCTCATGGAGTTGTGAAATAGGGATAGCTGGGTGGGAAGCTCCATGGAGCCCCTGGACCAGCTTGGTCAGAGCCTAGACTTGTTGAACTAGTGTAGCAAACTGGTCCTGCATCACTACAGTCGCCGGGGTGAAGGGGTCTCGACCGGCGGTGGTAGCGGAGGTGCTACACTATTGATTGGATCAAGCCTTTGAGAGGCGGCCTGATCCTGAGCATCAGAAGTGGCTTTCTTTCGATTGGCCATTAGAAGATTTTTCTTCTAATTTTGAACCTTGTCTCCTGGATTACAAGTTTACAGGACTTGGGACCCTTCCTCTAGTGCCAATCTGTTGCTGTGGAAATCCGCTCTTTGACTCAGGTGCAGCTCAACTTTGGATCTGGATGCTGATCTATCGTCCGGGCAAAACCTGCAAGACAATCCTCGTGCAGAGAGTGTCTGGGTGGCCCTCTACGAAAGACCCTCCGATACCCAAGTCAATGAAAATTCACAGCAAGCAGATATGAGGAGAAGGCTCTCGCAGAAGAGTCCCTCAAGATAAATGGCCTCTCGACAACTCAAAGCTCTGCTCGAGCTTCAATGGAGTTTTCAGTTAGAGTGTCAGTGAAAGCATACTTGAGAGACTTTAGGACAAGGGTATTTATAGGCGATCACCTGATTCCTTAGAAGCATCATAGGGGGTCCGAAACCGTTCAGATTCGAATCAAATTCGAATCAAGTTTGTTATGAGGCTGATAGTATCAATATCTAGTTAGTTAGAGAATCGACGGCTAGGGGAGCTGGTTGATTCTTTAAGATTCAGTGATTCTATAGGTCCTAGGTCACTTCTATAGGCCCTAGGCCACTTCCAGTATTATTTGCATAATTTTTCGCTCGAGATCTTGTTAAGCTATCACGAATTTGAATTCTCCTACGCTTAATTCCATGGAGGTGTTTGAATGCCTCGGTTTAGCCAAGGCATAAGGATAGCTCGGTGTAGCCAAAGCATTTGAATGCTTCAGTCTGGCAGAGGCAAGAGGTTAGTTCGACCAACCGAAGCATAAGATTCGGCCTAAGTATATAATTGTTCGGTGTCGTCGGGTATACGAGGATAGAATGCCTCGGTTTTGCCGAAGCACATAAATACCTCGGTCCGAACGGGATCAGAGGATAGCTCGGACCTACTGAGGCGTGAGAATGGTTTGGCTCTGCTGAAGGTGGTTCGGCTCCGTTGTTTACTAGATATGACAGCTGGCTGATCGGATATCGAGATTGGTCTCGACCTTTTTGTTGTGTGCACAAGTGCTGGATGATGATAATTTTACCCCTCATCAATAATAATATCAAAATAATAAATAAATATAACAGTACTTTCATATATTTCTCAATGTGAAATTAAAAGTGACTCAACTATTTAAAAAATAAATACTTTCTAGATCAAATATCAAAATAATAATAATAATAATGGTGATGATAATATCTGGCATCATATTTTGGGGGTCCCATGGTTCAACCTTTCGTTCTCTGGGTTTCAAGTTCCCGATAAGCCACCAGCCCACAATTTGGTTGGGCCACCTTTTTAAGCCCCAATGTTAATCGTGGGAGAGGGGCACCGCGCTGGTGTTTCACCTCGAGATTCTCCTGCTGGTGATCAATTGGCAACCAAACTTGATCGAGAGACCGAGGAAAAGAGCTATATTCTGCTCTTGAGTCTTGACGAGCGATACTCTCCTCTTCCTTCTTCCTTTTCTTTTACCTCCTGGAATGAAGGGGGAAGTTCCGTTGCCGGGCCCATGGTTCCCACGTATTTCAAATTTCGATTACTTCATCAACCGCCGCGTGGTCCATCGGGTTGCTTTCTTTTCTTAATTAAAAGACGAAAAGAGTATGCTTTGGACTTTGGACTTGCCAAAGTTTGAGAGCCGATTCAATGTAGAACGAGCCAAACGCGGTGAGCTTCGCCTGTGAGATAATCCAACGTGTGATGCAAAATTAGACAGTCACTTTTTGATTGTTTCTACTCTTTCCGGCTCTTGGACTCCGTTCACAACTCGGCATGGTTGTATTCCGGGGAAAGGAAAAAAAACGACAGCAGCAAGCCATCGGCAACAGATGCTCCGTATGAACTGCACTTCAAAACCCAAAAGAAAAACCTAGGCAAAACTATGCTTTGGTTCTCCAACTCTTACACAAAATTTATTTTGATCTTTAAACTGAGTTATTATATTTTAACCTCTCATATTTTAAAAATATTATTTTTAACATTTTATTATATAAAATTAATAAAATAACTGATATATTATTCTATTAATCAATTCGTATATTTACATAAAGATGACATATCAATTATTTCATTAATTTTAAATAATTTATATAGTGAGATATTAAAAATATAATATTATTAAAATATAAAAAATTAAACTATAATCATCGAAAGTTTAAGAACCAAAATAAATTGAGTGAAAGCTTGAAGAACAAAAGCATATATTTTTGCCGAAAATCCAAAACCAAACAAAGAGTAACAAACAACTTTGTTTGAACTGTTGGATGATGCTGGATTGCTGGTGTTTGGGTGTCAAATAGGCATGGGCGTTGGGCTGTGCCTGGCACGACATGGCCCAGGCCCATTGTGCTAGGAAAATTGTCGTGCCATGCCTGGCACGGCCCATTAACAAATGGACCGTGCGAGGCACGGCTTGATAAAAAAAATTCAAATTCGGCACGGCTCGTGACCATCAAGAAATGAGTCACTGGCCGTGCTCCCTTCTGGGACGTTTTTGGGTCCGTGCCATGGCACGGCTGTGCGCCTGGCACCAGCCAGCTGATCCAAGCCATGATCCCGATCGGCGATGATGGATCCGATGATTGCGATCGATCCGATCGGAGACGATCCGACGGTTGCGATCGATCCATGCCATGATCCTGATCGACAATGATCAATCCGACGGCTACGATCCATCCGATCGGTGATGATCAGATGGTTGCGATCGATCCAAGCCATGATCCCGATCGGCGATGATCGATCGACCATTGCGATCAATCCGATCGGAGACGATCCGATGGTTGCGATCGATCCAAGCCATGATCCCGATCGGGGATGATCGATCTGACAGTTGTGATCCATCTGATCGGTGATGATCCGACGGTTGCGATCGATCCAAGCCATGAGCCCGATCGACGATGATCGATCAAACCGTTGCGATCAATCCGATCGGAGATGATCCGACGGTTGCGATCGATCCAAGCCATAATCCCGATCAGGGATGATCGATCTGACGGTTGCGATCTATCCCATCGGCGATGATCCAACGGTTGCGATCGATCCAAGCTATGATCCCGATCAGCGATGATCGATTGAAGATGATCCAATGGTTGCGATCAATCTGATCGAAGATGATCTAACGGTTGTGATCGATCCGATCGAAGATGATCCTACGGTTGCGATCGATCCAAGCCATGATCTCGATCGGCGATGATCGATCCGATGGTTGTGATCCATCCGATCGGAGATGATCCGATGGTTGCGATCGATCCAAGCCATGATCACGATCGGCGATTATCGATCCAACCGTTATGATCAATCCGATCGGAGATGATCTGATGGCTATGATCGATCCAAGCCATGATCCCGATCGGCGATGATCGATCCAACGGTTGCGATCGATCCAAGCCATGATCCCGATTGGTGATGATCGATCGGACTGTTGCGATCGATCCGATCGTGATGATCAACGGTTGCGATCGATCCAAGCCATGATCCTGATCGAAGATGATCAATCTGATGGTTGCGATCTATCCCATCAGTGATGATCCGATGGTTGCGATCCATGCTATGATCTCAATCGGCGATGATCGATCGGGCCGTTGCGATCAATCCGATCGGAGATGATCCGACGGATGCGATCGATCCAAGCCATGATCCCGATCGGTGATGATCGATCCTATGGTTGCAATCCATCCGATCGAAGATGATTCGACGGTTGCGATCGATCCAAGCCATGATCTCGATCGATGATGATCGATCTGATGGTTGCGATCGATCCGATCAGAGATGATCCGACGGTTGCGATCGATCCATGCCATGATCCCGATCGGCGATAATCGATCTGACGATTGCGATCCATCCGATCGAAGACGATCCAACGGTTGCAATCGATCCAAGCCATGATCCGATCGGCGATGATTGATTTGATGGTTACGATCCATCCGATCGGAGACGATCCGATGGTTGCGATCGATCCAAGCCATGATCCCGATCGAGGATTATCGATCCGACCATTGTGATCAATCCGATAGGAGATGATCCGACGGTTGCGATCTTTCTATTTTTTTCTCCTTACTTATTGTATTATGTTCTGAGGTCAGGCCTACCCCCCTCCCTTCTGTACCATTTTGATTTTAAATTAATAAACTATAGGGGTCTATACCAAACCCCACCTTTAAGGTGGCTTTATATTAATAAAAAAATTTTATTCCTAATAATTTTTTAATTTATTAAAAAATATTTTTTTATAATTTTTTTTATTTGAGCCATGCATTGGCCAGTCCCCAGGTGGGCCTTGCTGGCCCAGGTGGGCCGTGCCGGCAGGGCACAGCGGGCCGGCCAGGCCCGTCATGGGTCCGTGCTGGGCCAACAGAAAAAATTTTCTGGGCCCGGCATGACCCATCTGGGCCTGGGCCATGCCGTGCCATGGGCGGCACGGCCCAGTGCCTACCTCTAGTGTCAAAGAAGGCTAATAATTTAAATTCTAAGTGCAGGTTAGCATATTATCAACCTCCATTGCCGACGCTCATGGCTCCTTGGAGTTGGATTTTGACACGAGCTTGGCGGCACTGGAGGAAGACAGCTTAAGAATGAATTGGATTAAGCTGGGTAACTTAACCGAGATTTAACTGCCAGGTTCACATCGACACATAGACTCATGTTTGCATTTGGACTGAGGATATGTCCGATCAAAATCTATACGTTAATTATGACTTCCAGTATCCAAATTGGCCAAAAATGAATAGCCATGTATTTTGAAGTCCTTGACCATGCATCATTTGATAAAAAGCAATCTCTAATCCACTTGTATATGAATTCGCTAAAACTTAATTAATACATATTTGCAAATATTTCATTTTGCAAATTATATAGTTTATATACTTTTACTTAATTGCTGTTCATTTTGTACTTGTTTGATGTATATATGCTATATACTCAAAAAAAATATTAATTGGCCCTTTAATTATAATTTTATTTGTAATTGACTTCAATCATTTTAATTGGGTATTAAAAGTAATAGAGAACTAGTTACATAATTGCTACGTGGCTACTAAAGATACTATCTTTTTTTTATTTTTATTTAGAATTTTTTTTCCCCTACCTTGAAGTCGTCTTGACACTCCATCAAACCTTTCCTAATCACTACTCCCAACCTCTAATTGTATTTGGGGATACAAAGTTGGCTGCTATAATTGACTCTCATGACCCATCTAAAATTCCAGCCATTCATGGAGGTTACTTAATGGAGGAGAAGAAAATGTCAAGAATGGCGACTTTGTAACTCCAATTTGAATAGACTCCCGAACGGCCTAGAACGAGTCCGGAAAGCATCAAGGATTGATGACCGCACTCAAAAATCTTTCCTCGGGGCTGGTCATCCTGCAAGCTTTCTCCTTTGATTTCTGGTGCGTATGCCTCTTAACTTATTTTAGCCATTCACTGGACTCTGATGGTTGTGAACAAATAAGTCTGATTTTAAATTTGTGGGTCCGGTAAGCTGCTATATAAATCGATAGATGAACAAAATATAGGCATCAGTTCTTCAAACTCATCCTTCAAGTTTGCTTTACTTTTGCTGAGAAATATTCGGCTTTACCATCCTTATTGTGAGCTTCTTGAACTCACCTTCTTTTCATCATTGGATTTTGTGTATTATTACAATCTTCTGTTTTGTTTCTTAGCAGTAAATTTGGGTGGTAGATGCACTGCCGTTGCAATAAACTGGAGTCCATGGCGGTTGCTTTACCTTTGCTGCTCCTCCTGTCCTTAGCACCGCTCCTGTCCTCCTCGCGGTTGGGAAATGAGACAGACCTGCAGGCCTTGCTTGCTATAAAGAATCAGATAACACGCGAGTCCCCTGGAGCTCTGAGCTCATGGAAATCTAACTCAGTTGATGGGATTCGAGTTATATGGCAATAGCTTACAAGGACCCATACCTCCAAGCCTTGGAAACCTCAAGCAACTACAAGTACTGGACCTTTCTCGAAATAATCTCAGTGGTACCATACCTAAAGAAATTGCTAGTCTTCCTTTTTTGTCAGATTCCATTAACTTGTCTAACAATTCATTAGTTGGGCCACTCCCAGAAGAAGTCGGCAGTTTGAAAAATATCAAAACATTTATGGTCTCTGGGAACAGGTTGACAGGTAAAATTCCAGACACAATTGGTGGATGTGAAGTCCTTGAGCTCCTATTTATGAACAATAACTTTTTCAATGGAAGCATTCCGTCGTCTCTCAGTAACATAAAGGGCCTTCGAGGATTATTTCTATCTTACAATAACTTGACAGGGACCATTCCTTCATCTTTGGGCAACATCAAGGGCCTTCAAGCACTATATCTCTCACACAATTACCTTTCAGGGTCAATTCCATATTCTTTTGAAGATATGAACTTTTCAAGCTATGGGAATTCTGTAGTCTCCAACGATGATGTTATTAAATACTTGAAAATTCCAAGTGGCTTAAATCTATCTTTCAACCGTCTTGAGGGGAAGTGCCAACGAAAGGAATCTTTGACAATACAACTGCAATCTCACTCGTTGGCAATGATGGACTCTGTGGGGGTGTTCCGGAACACAGGTTACCCAAGTGCCCTGTGAGATCGTCAAAAAACAAACAGCGGTCTCATCTGCTAAGATTTGTAATTCCAATAGTTACAGTCATCTTCTTTTTAGTACTCTCCAGTTTTGCTTTTCTTTATTGGAAACAGAAGCCAAAACAACAAACTTCATCTGCTGATTTGTTGGAGAATCAAAATCCCAGAGTTTCATATGCAGAGCTGGTTCAAGCAACTAATGGATTCTCTTCTACCAACCACATTGGCTCCGGAAGATATGGGTCCGTGTACAAAGGGTTTATGGATCGTGGCAATTCAATTGTGGCTATTAAGGTTTTCAACCTTTTGCATCAAGGAGCTTCCAAGAGCTTCATTGCTGAATGTGAAGCTTGAGAAACATCCGTCATCGTAATCTCATCAAAATACTAACATCCTGCTCCAGCATAGATTTCCAAGGCAATGATTTCAAAGCTCTGGTTTTTGAGTTCATGCCTAATGGGAGTTTGGATACATGGTTGCATCCTAAGCCAGACAGGTATCATCTTGTGAATGGTCTGAGCTTGAGCAAAAGGTTGAGCATAGCTGTCGATATTGCTGATGCATTGGATTATTTACATCACAATTGTCAGCCACCAATTGTTCATTGCGATCTAAAGCCGGCCAATGTTCTACTTGATAATGACATGTATGCTCATGTAGGGGACTTTGGGTTGGCAAGGTTTCTATGGGAAGATAAGAGCAATCATATTCAGTCTTCAAGCACTTCGGTTGCAATTAAGGGTTCCATTGGATATATAGCTTAGCTAACAACCTCTATTAACCTCCTTTTTTCTACTATCTTTTTTTCAAAAACTTTGAAGGACTAAAATACTATTTCTTTCCATCATAAATCTTCTATCTATATAATATATATTCAAGCTACGATATCCATGGATTGCAGAGTATGGAGAAGGCTTTCATGTGTCCACCTTTGGAGATGTGTATAGCTATGGGATCCTTCTACTAGAGTTGTTAACAGGAAAAAGTCCAGTTGATGACATGTTTCAAAATGGTTTAACCCTTAGCAAGTTTGTCGAGATGGCTTTTCCTAATGAAGTGATGGACATTGCTGATCCATTATTGATGTTACCAAAGCACATCAGTATTGCTTATAGCCAACAGAATGGAAGTGATGCAGGGAAGAAAATCCAAGAATGCATGATTAATGTGGTAAGAGTTGGGCTATCGTGCTCGAATCAATCATGGAGAGAGAGAATGAGAATGAAGGATGTTGCAATTGAGATGCATAAAATTCAGGATGGTGTTAGGTTTCTTGAGGGATATGTGGTTAGGGTTCAGTAACCTTGCATCATCGCACCTTAGATTAGGAGCCAGGATATGGATGAATCAAAAGTCGTCGAGAATTCCTATCTTCCAAATGAGCGTAATTTTTAAACCAATGTTGTTCTTTCCTTTCTCAAGTTTTAGATACATGATGTCTAGCAATTGTGAGTGATACTATGAAGGCAAAGTTATATTTCGAGTGTATTACACATGAATAAAAATTTTCTTAAGAGAAGAATTTCTTAAATTCTATGAGCAATGACATATGATGGGTTGGGGCATTTTAACTTGATTATTTTTATTTTGCTATTAGGAAAGAAAGCAAATCTAAGCCACAGAATAAACGCTATGATTGCCACCATTCGAGTTTACTGGTGTATTATGTAAGACCTAAATTTGGTAGGATATGGACATAACACAAACCAATGAATATGTTTGGTCTAAGGATCATAGATTAGTTTTCAATGATAAAAATGAAAAAAAAAAAAAAGTTCAATGATAAACCCATGGTTACTTCCATCGGAGCCTACTCATGTATTAAATAAGATCCAAATTTGGTAGGATTTGGACAAAACCCAAACCAATAGATATCTTTGGTCCAAGAATTATAGACATGTTTCTCTCATAATGCCATACATATTAATAAATGCAAAAAATATTTTAACTATATGTTATATTAAAATTAGATAGTATTTAAAATAATTAATAAAGAAAAATCTTTTAAATTAGAACTTCGCAATAGCCTAGCTAACCAATAGTCACTGCTTATTAGGATGTGATGCATTGACAAATGTCCATTCACAACCAAACTACCACCCTACCACTCTCCCTCTCTCTCTTGGAATAGTTGAAAGGAACACTCTTCTATACATGTTTAAGGTTGTGAGTAATAGTCAAAGAATTATTTTGGTAACGGCTAGTTGATCAGTTGAAAGGAGCCATGCGTTAATTAGATTGTTTGGAACATGGCCATCACCATTTTGGCTATGCCATAGATGTGAAGTGGCTAAGAAAATTTTATATATAAGTAATTAGAATTTATAAATGTTGAGCGAAATAATTAGAATTTGAGCTAAATTCCTCTCTTAGATAGCTCTGATAGATTTGATTCCTAGATAAGGCAATGATAAAGTCCTTTCCAAATAAGAAAGTAAAATCTCATCTGAACTAGTTTGCACCCCAAATAGGATGAGAATCCCCAATAGATCAACACCTTTATCGTAGCAAGCCAATTAGTCCAATGGCTCAGTTTTGGTCGCATAGGCATGCTAGGTCAGCTCATCCCATATTAATTTTCATAAAATTTTCAATATGAAAGTAAAGTTATTGAACTAGTTGAAAAATAAATAATTTCATGATCAAACATTTTAGATCATAAATCAAAAAAAAAAAATAATTGATTAAATAATATATATCATGATCAAATTTTGAGGTCTTATGGCCCAACCTTACATCCCCATATTGGTGTCAAGTTTCGAAAAAGCCACCAACCCATAATTTGGTTTGGCCTTTTTTTAAGCCCTTAGGACTATATATTTTAAAAACTAAGCAAAAATATACTTTTGGTTTCAAACTTTTATACAAAATTTATTTTGATTCTCAAATTTTTAATTGTTACAAATTAATCCTTTATACTTTAAGAATATTACATTCCTAATATCTCATTACATGAGAACAGTGAAAATTGATGAAATATTTGATACATCATCCTAACACGAATATATGGATTGGGGATGGCAACAAAGAAGGTAGAGAACCCCACTCCTCTTTATGTCCACCAAAAAAGAAAAAAATCTTCATCCCTGCCTCATTCGCATAAAGTGGGATTTTTTTCATCCCCATCCCCATCCTACGGGGGAATGATAAATCTCCATATCCACCCAATATAATCCTTCTTTCATCCTCATTCCATCCAACCCCATCCCTCCCTTAATAACATATATAAATTTTTAATAAAAATTATTAAGATAATTTTATAGATATAAAAATATATAAGAATACTAGAGTACTTAAGTATAAGACCAATAGGGCAAGGATAGAATGGAGATATACTTATTCTATCTTTACATTGCTCTTGCTAATGAAGACAAAAATAATTCTGGTCCTTATCTCCATCCTTATAAAAGGTCAAAAATCTCTGTCCCAAATATGACAAGGTGAATCTTCACTTTATAGGTTGAAATTATCATCTTTAATATGGATTTTTACTTATCCGGCAAGTTATGATAGCTCATCTGTTCATATCGGAATGACATAAATAATTATGTTAATTTATTTGAGCTTATGTAATGGGACGTTAGGAATGCACTATGTAACAATCAGGAGTTTGGGAACCAAAATGAATTTTGATTGAAGATTTGAGGATCAAAAGCATATTTTACGCGTCTCATCCGAGTTCCTCTCAATTAATTACAAGACATTACAATAAATTATAAATTCTTGGTTGCTCGATCGAACTTTAAACCTAAAGCTATAGTGTGCAATTCAAGAACTAACATGAGGTGGAAGCTACCTAGCAAAAGTGAAACTGCGTGCAATAATAGGGCTCCAATTCACAGCCTTGGCTGGCCATCTAGCGCCGGCGCCGGCGAGCGTCTGGTCAAAGGAAAAAAGTGTTCACCATCAAACAAAGAGGAACGTTCAACTTGAAGTGGATGTTGCTTGACAAAAGCGAAACTGCATGCGTGAAGTCGTAGAGCTCCAATTTGCGGCCTTAACGGCCATGCAGTGCCGATGATTGTCTCGTCAATCAAAAGTTGAAAGTTTCGCTATCAAATGCATGGAAAATTCATCTCCTTGTGCTGGTGATCAATTAATAGCACCTCGTCCCACCGTCGGAGACTTTTCTTTGAGAATCTAAACAATTAACACCATCGCCACGCCAGCGGCCTATGCTCCCTCTTACCCTTTGCTCTGGCCTCTTCGTATTCCCCTCTTCCTCATTTTCTCCTATTTTTTATATTTATTTATTTTGTTTATCTTTTTGTTGGTAATAAATTAACGATCAACTCGCCTAGTGAAGCGAATATTTAGAGGACTAAAATTTTCCCAAGTTAGCTGCATTGTAACCTAATGAAACCCATTATATGTTTTGTTACATAAAATCAATTAAAATTAATGAAATAACTGATAGGGCATCTAAACGCAAACATATGAATTAGTTGGCAATCAGTTATTTCATTAATTTTTATTAACTTTATGAAATAAAATGTCAAAAATATAATATTTTTAAAATATAAGAGATTAAATATAACAAATAAAAGTTTGAAGACCAAAAATGAATAAGATCGAGTCATCGAAATTTTAACATTGTCATCAAAAAAATATATTGATAAATGTGTTTATAAGTATTTAAAAATAATTTTATTTGAAATTTGATTTACTAAAGCATTTCTATTTATTATGCTAACAAGTCTTGGATGCTTTAGGATGTTTTTGCTACTTTCCTGCCACTCTTATTTTTCTTAAAATTTTTAGTTTTTCTTTCAAAATTTTATTAACTATCCATCCTTTCTTTTTCTACCATCATCCATCTTACAAGTGAACCACCAGGATCATCCTCGCTCTATAACTTTTATCCTCATTTTCCCCTTTATAACCCTTTCATTGCTGCATGGCTTCAATTTCTCCTTATATATGTTGAGCAGTAAGATAATAATTTTTTATTATACTTTAATGGCCAAAAAAAAAAAGGTCCTCCAACCTTTGGTTAAAATTCATTTTGATCCTCAAATCGATCAAATTTTAGTTGTCATTGTCTAACCTGTTATGTTTAACAATATAACATTCTTAATGTCTTCTCACATGAGGTCAATTGATGGACAGAATAAGCCAATTGTCATTTAAGTTTTAATAACTTATTATGTAGGATATGTAGCAAATTATGTTTCCATATAAAGATATTATGTTGACTGTTTCGTCAATCTTAATTATCATAGAAAATGCAATGCTTTTAAAATATAAAGGGATTAAATTAAAGTAATTGATAGTTTAAGGATCCAAATAAATTTAGAATAAAAGTTTAAGGATCAAAAAGTATATTTTAGCCTACTCTAGTGTTACGGCAATATTTTCTAAAATCTTTTGGGACTGGGATTGGGATGGACCTGGCTCGGAAAATCATATACAAGTTGCCAATGGATTGGGATGGACCGGGCTCCAAAATCATACACAAGTTAGTGAACCTCTTGACGGTTTCTTTGTTATTCTAATTTTTTTAATCATCTTGGTCCTATTAATGTTATAAGTGAACCTCATCATGTTTTAGGCAAGCAAGTGCTCTTTCATTGGATCACTGACCTTGCTTCTTACGTGCGTTATGCTTTGGATGTTGATGATTTGTAAACGATAAATTAAAATAAATCACAAAGTTCATGATTAATTTAATATAATAGACCTTGAAATACTTTTAAAAAATAATTCATAAAATGAATAAAAGATTTAGAGAATCTAGATCGGAGACGGAGCTGCTTTCATAAGAGCATTACTGTCCCTCTCTTGGCAATTCTAATGATCTCAAGCTACAACTAATTCCAGTTCAATTCAACTTCGCTCGAAAGCAACGTTTTGATCCAACTGAGAAATCATAGAAAAGATGATGAAAATAGTAACGAAAATGATGAAAACTGGAGATAAAGACAAGAACGAGAGGGAACTGGAAATGGCTTTTGTAGGGAAAACTTTCTACCATCTTGTGTTGAGAGATTGACCATGGCTTTTTCCCAATAACTAGTTGTTGTTGACCTAGCTAGGAGATTACAATAAGCACCGGCTGTGATGAGCTGATAATGTCCTCTTTTTCTTTGGATGGAGGTTAACGAGGGGTAGCGGAAGGAAAGGAACGGGCAAACTGTTAAAAGGGTGTTTGGTTCATAGATTGCCAGATTTTATATTGTTATTACATTACCAGGTCTATGATCCCTAGAATTCAAATATCTGATAGATGGATGATGTACGCTTTTGATTTGCACATTAATGAGATTATAAATTGTTAGGCATGTTTGGTTGACAAACTATATTACTAAAAATATAGGTAAAAAATATGTTAAAATCCAAAGTTACCCTTGTTTTCTAATTGAAAAGAAACCAATTCAAAGAAATATTTCAAATATAATAATTATATATATATAAAAATATAATTAACACACAGTAATAGAATATATTACAAATATATATAATTATTATAATTATATATGTTAAAAAATACATGATATTATAAAAATAAGTAATTATTTGTATTCAAATACAATACATAATAGTATTATAAGTAAATAATTATTATAACAATTTAATAAAATTAAATATTAAAAATATTATTAATATTTTTAATACTACATAGAGTATAATAAGTAATATATATTATCATAATAATAACTATATATTATTATATATAAAAAAAATAATATAAAAAAAAAATAATATTATTGCATATTATTATAATATCATTATAATAGTAAAAAGATTTTTTTTATAAATTTAATATTTTTATATTATATTACATAATATTAAATTTTATTATATATTAGTATACAAAAAAATAATAATATATAATATAATTTGAAATAATTAATTATTATATATAATTTAACAAAATATTTTTTATTATATGAATATAAAAAAAATTAAAATTCTAATATAATATATTATAATGTTAAAATTATCTTATCACGGTCATGTTTTGTTTCAAGGGATAAATAGGGAAAAAATAAGAACAACCCACTAATTAATAATGTGGCATTGCCTAGGACTCCGGAGGTAATCAGATTGCCACATTTAATTTGTAGTAATCTGATTCCCAAGGTAATGTTGAATCCCAGCCAACATTCGCAAATATAATAATTAAACCAAACATAGCAATATAATATTACCCAAATCATTGCTAAGAATCTTTAAAAATTACATGAACCAAGTACCCTTTTAAATACTTCTGTTTTAAAGGAAAGAGAAAAGAAAGATAGGGAGGAGAATGGGGGTTACTTATTCCCTTTCATTCCTTGTTAAAGGGTTAAATTTCTTTACCTCTCAAATTGAAGGATAAAAAGTGGGAGGAGAATGAGTTATAATTTTTGCCTCATCTTTCCAACTTTTTCTCTATAAATTAATTTAAATTTCTCTAATCGTAAGAGAATATTTAATTTTATAAACATAATCTTTCTCTTTCTTTTCTTTTCTCTTGCATCCAAATAAGATGAATATAAATTATTCTTTTTCTGTTTCTTTCTTTTCAAATAAAGAGAGGACAACAATTTTCCCTCTCCTTCTTTTCCTTAACCATGATTTTAGCTACAATGGCCTTTTCAACAATGGGCTCAATGAATCCTCAAACTAAACCTAATTTAATCACTAAAATAAACATTGAAATAATTTTTGAATAAGTTAATAATTCTAGAATAAGTTTTAAAAATTAAAAGTAAAAGATAGCCTTTTATAGCTTTTATTACGGTGCTCCAATTTTTTTGTTTATTTTTATAATTTTTTCTTATCATTTGATTGTCTTTTAATGTATCCAATTAAAGGAAAAATAACCAATTGAGCTAGCGATATGTATGGCTAGTGCACATAAATAAAATAAAGTTAATAGAATTTTGTTACAAAATATGGCCATTGAAATACAAGATAAGAGAGGGATCGATTAAACTCCATCGATGGATGGCATCATCTTCAGAGAAGAATTAGGACTTCATTTAAACTGAACATATACTTAAATATTTTCTATCTCCCTTCTTGATGTGTAAGGAGATCGAGAAAGTGAAAAAGATAATTTGCTCAAAATAAATTTAAATAATGGGTTAGAAAGAAACTTAAAGAAAAGAATTAAGAGTTTATTTAAAATTTAAAAAAAAACTTGTGGTCAGTCCAATATGGCTGGCTAGTACTTGTGCATCACATAATTGCCCGATCGGGGCGAATGCGTATGGCCCAAAAAGTCTATATATCAAATTTTAATCCACTATTAAATATGATAATAATAATGATGATGATGATATCAAAATAATAATTAAATATAACAGTACTTCCATATATTTTTGAATGTGAAATTAAAAGTGACTCAACTATTTGAAAAATAAATATTTTCTAGATCAAATGTCAAAATAATAATAATATCCGGCATCATATTTTGGGGGTCCCATGGTCCAACCTTACATCCTATGGGTTTCAAGTTCCTGATAAGCCACCAGCCCACAATTTAGTTTGGCCGCCTTAATTTTTAAGCCCTCGATGCAATCAATGTTAATCATGGGGGAAAGTCTTGCTGCACCATCCTTCGATGCAGTAAGTGTGCATCGGTTATACGAATTGATCACCTGCATATGCGGTGATCCAATGAGCCTTGTCATGTATCGCACATGTGCTGGCATGCATGGATAGCTAATCCATCCGACCGATGCACACTTGCTACACCGAAGGGCGGTGCAGCAAGTCTTTTCCAATCGTGGGAGAGGGGCGCATTACTGGTGTTTCACCTCGAGATTCTCCTTTTGGGATCATTCGGCAACCATACTTGATCGAGAGACTGAGGAGGAAAAGAGCAATATTCTTCTCTTAACAAGCGATATACTTCTCTTCCTTCTTTTCTTTTTCCCCTGGAAGGAATGAAGGGGAAGTTCCATTGCTGGAACCATGGTTCCCATGTAATTCAAAATTCGATTACTTCATCAACAACATGGTCAATCGGGTTGCTACTTTTCTTAATTAAAAAACAAAAGTCTATGCTTCAACTTTGGACTTGCCAAAGTTTAATTTTGAGAGTCGAATCAGTGTAGAACGCATGGGATGGCATTACTAGAGCGACCCAACATTACGAGTTGAGAGGATTATAATCGAGGGCGACTCTTCGGTAGTCATCAACTGGATTCAGGATAGGCTGGACCTCTGCAATGTGCCCCCTCTCCTCTATGACATTAAAAGGCTTCTATAGGGTTTGGTGGCAGTTTCAGTCCGCCATGTCTATCGGGAGGTGAACACAGTGGTTGACTGGGTTGCCTCCTTCGTTGCACAGCATTCCGCTGGATGGTCATGGTCTTTAGGGGACGAGTGTTGGATTTTTAATCCAACATTGGGCTTATATATGTGAAATAATTATGTGTTGTGGACTATCAAATAAGATTAAGCCCAATTAAAAGTGATCAGCTAAGGTTTCAGTGATTTGGGCTTTAATATATATGATAAGGTGTGGCCCTTTAATGTGTAGAGACCTAAGGGGTTATTTCTATTTTTATGATGGGCTAAAATAGAAATATAAAAAGATAATCCTGAAGTTATCTATATATAGCGATAATGGTCCTTGGATCGCATGTATGACCTTCTTCTCTGAATACCATCATCATCAGAAAGAATAGCCTAAAGAAAATTCTAAAGGGCTCTCTAGGAGTACGTGTTGATTTGAAGGCCAACCGCAGGACTCTAGAGAGCAATCAAGCAATATGGATTTAGGTACGCTTCATTTATCAATTATGAATTCTTGATGATTGAACATGAATGATTTGGCTATGATTTTCACCAAAAGGTTCATATTTAATTTTCAACAATTGTATCAGAGCTCCTATTCATGTTGAATCTAAGAAATTCTGAATTCGATCATATGCCATTGATATTCATATTGAGCATTTTTTTTTTTGTTTATTCATTGTGAGACAAATATTCATTATTTTATTATGAATTTATTTTGAACATTGACATTCAAGTCTATAGATCCTGTTTCTAAATAAAATCAAAGGTGTTGGAACATCAAACTTTATTTTACTTTTTTTTTGATACTATGAATTTCGATGTTAAGAGCGAAAGATATTCGCTGCATCATGAAATCTCACCCGGTAAAACGGAGACGAGATTTCATCTGATAAGATAAAGTTATTTTTTTTGTTGGAATCGCTCCGCTGGCCGCTTTCCGTTGCTTGGAATCCTTTGGCTATGGTGCGTATTCTCCTGCAATTAAAAAAAAAAATGGACGCATAATTTCTATTGGGATAACTAAGATGGATTGGTGGGAGGTACTACCATGAAGGAACCGAATCTACTCATTTATTTGCAGTCCATGGTCAAGCCTGAGTTTTACCTCCCTTTATTTAATGCCCAAGCATCCTTTATTTAATGCCGAGCGTCCTTTACTTACTTTACTTGCTCTTATCCAAAGCAACAAAATTCGAACCGTTCAGTGAAAATAATTCGATTTCCAAAGGGGCATGGAATTCCTCTAATTTTATTAATTTTTTAACACCCTATTTCGTATAATTCAAAGGGGCGTGGAATTTCTTAGCTAAAAATTTTGAGAAAATCATGGAAAAACAAACTTAGGCGTTGAAGTTGTGTGAAGGGTTAAGATTGCATTTAATGCAGAATATTTAATGCATGAATTTTGGACCGGTTCATCACATTTTTGGGCTTTCATTAAAAATTTATTATTTTTAATTTCATGAGCTGAGCAACCTCTTAATTGGTTCCATAAAGCTATCCATTAGAATAAATTATTTTTTTGTTATAAAGATTGAGTTGAAACATAAAATAACATATCATTTTTAAGGTTCAATCAAATTCAAATTAATGAAATTTTTATGCCTAAGAAATTATCCATCTTCTAAATTAAACTAATTGAAACAAGATATCATCAAAGTGACCTCTCTTGTGTAGATTGTTCATAAAGGATTTTGATGTTGAGTTTGTGTATGTTTATGCAGGTATTAATCAGCCCAAAGTAAGGTTAAGTTTGGCCGAACTACACATATGTGTGATGGTAAATACGTAACGTTATAAGGATTTACATGTGGGTAATAAGTCGATCAAAAATAGATTTATTATTTGACATGCATTATGTAGTGTTTGATCATTACATCAAGAGTACCACTAGCAGTTAATATTACTATCCAAAGACTTGATATAATGTTGCACGGTATCTTGAGATGAGATTTACCATTATTTAATTATTGATAGTTGGTATTAATTATTTATATGAGCATGTTATTTATGTATTGCTTTTATATTACAGCTAATGTTGCTAATA